>CM076584.1:255366455-255499904 GCA_034641835.2 Pinus albicaulis | reverse complement strand
AATTTCCTTTGCAGGGATGGTTTCAACTGTTTCTTGGATGAGTGGTGCCTCCTTAGGACTAAGGAGCGTTAACCCTATGGCGGTGATGTGTGTGGCTCCTGTCCCTGAAGGGGGGATGAGATACAAAACAGGTATAGCAAACGATATTTTTGGTAAGACCACTGTTGCCAAAATATGTTGGGAGACGAAACCAGCTGGGGGGTAGAGAAAAGGGGTTTGGGAGGTGGCGTAGGCTAGAGAGGTTGTCGTGGTCGAGGACTTGGTGTCATTACTGTTTGTGTCCGTACCCTGACTAGCTTCGGCGCTTGATGTGGACATCATGCATACCAAAACTCCTACGACATCGGGTGATGACCGAGATATACTGGGGGGATATCCTGGGAACGATCCTAGAATGGACGACAGCATGAATTGGCCAGGGCCATATTCTTGGTACCGTGGTAGCACATCCAAGGATGTGTCTACATAGGGTAGAATTATATCATTGTTTGTTAGGGGTCGCTTCTCACTATGCGTCAATTGGTCGACAGTAATGATGCAATCATCATGGGGGAACATAATAATGCAGAAGACAGAGGAGGCTATGGCTGACGCGACATACATATAACTCTGACCAAGGAGTATGTTATGGTCCAAGTGAACGTCCAAGACTTAAATTTTTATGTGGACCGTATTTTTGACTAAGAATATTGGAACGTTTTGGTAGAGGAAGAGAGGGGTTGAAGGACGACCGTCGTATGCTCTAAGCGTGATGACTGAAGGTTTTAGTTCGGGAGACCCTAACTTTTGCCAAAAAATTTTTGACATGATGCACGTGGATGCACCCTCGTCAATGACACATCGGTGAATGGTGATATTATGGATCAACACTGGTATCTGAAATGCGACCATCAAAGGAAGCTTAGGGGTGGATTTGTCTAAATCAAAAGCCATTAGGTGCATATCGATAGGGTCGATAGCGCCTAACATGGAAAGTAGGGATTTTTTTTCTTTTGGGCATGACTGCAATACTTCCAAAGCTAACATAGCAGTGGGATATTGGGTTAAATAGTTGACGATGCTATAATTATGGGCCGCTTTGGAGTAGTTTCTTGCGTGCCTATTGGGTCCCTCCGCCATCTTTGGCATGGTTCAATAGGCATAAGTTGAAATGGCAAAAGGTGCAGTCGGTGCACTAATACTACCTCTAACGTGTTGGTGTCTGGTGGGGTGTCGTAATTGCAAATTTGTGTTTGGAAAAACATCTCTTTGCTAGTCATGTAGATTTTGTCGCTGTTTTTCCTGGAGTTGTCTGGTTTTTTTTGCTGAGTTCTTACCATCCCTTGATGGGGGAAAGGTTCCTCCATCACAGCTATTTGTTGGGAAGATACTCCTTATCCTCGGTTATTTTGTAGCTTCTTCAACTCAGGGAGATTGGGACAATGATGGGTATAATGGTTGTATTCACCACATATCGAACAAGAATGGTTTGTTCGAAGAGGTGGCCCTTTGATCTGTCATCGGGCATTGTTGTGCTCCTAGTTCTGATTCCGGTTGGAGTTGCCTCTAGCCTGGGATCAAGGCGGACGTTGCTAGTTGTTGCCCCCTTATCCAGGATTCCCTTTGGGCTTTTTTTTTCCTTTTTTATTCACCACATTAGGAGGGTAGTTCTCCTGGTTATATGAATGGTGTGGTTTTTTTTGGGAAGGCTACACAAATTTCACCTGTGCATTAGTCTGCTTAGGTGGGTCTTATGCTGGGGACTGAGCATAACCCGGTCCTTGGTTTTCACCTGGCTATTGGAGGGGAGCTCTTTCGTTAGTTTTCTCTCTACATACAGGGTCCCCTGAGCTGGAGGATAGGGTCCTCCATGGTGATACGTTGGTTCCCTATTGGTCAAATTTTGATGAGACATATGATGAATTTTAAAACTAGGTTGTGGTACGTTCTGGGTAGAACCATACGTATAACCTAGGTTTTGACTGTTGTTGCCTAGGTAAATTTGGGTCAATGACCCAATGAGACTGTCTGCAGAGTTTGATGCGCTTGGAAATGCTTGATAAGTTTGCAGGTGCGGGGCGTTTGGTAGGATATTGTAAATATATCCTGACTGCGTATAAATTAGCTCAAGCTGCTAGGGTTTGTTGCTGGCGTCCTCTTCAGATGTGGGCCTTTGTTGCGCCACATCCTTTGAAATATCTGCAGTGAGATTTTTTAAGAACAAATCTAAAAGAACCCGGTCATCGAGTTTTTCTTTACATAAACTATAACACCGCCTCCATTCGTGGAGATGGTTCGAGATATGGACGTCGGGGGTTTGTCTAAAATGTGTTAGTAATTCCATTTTAGAATCATGGTGAATGGGTAACTGAAAATATGTTAGGAATGTGGCGGTGAGGGTGCAAAAGGTTCCATGTGAAGAAGATGGTTTCTCCATGTACCATTTCATTGCTACTACTATCAGAGTGTGTTGAAATAGTCTCAATCGAATAGTGTCGTCAATGATACTGTTTGATGAGCACCACAGGTGGAAGGTCATGACATGATTACTTCGGTCTTCCGCTTGCTTTCCTTCAAATTTTGGAATATCTGAAGGGAGCTTCATGGGCATGGGAGGTCGTGTAGGGTTTTGTGCAATGGGGTCATTCGCCAGCTTGGTTAAATCTGGTAGATTCAAAAAAGCTAAGAAAGGTGAATGGGAGGTTGACGCCATTGCAACTTGTGAAAACACAAAGTTATGGTTAGGAAGAGGGTTAATCTGCGATGTACCCTGCTGTGTATTCGACTAGCTTCTCGAATGGGTTGCATTCCTTTGGCCTCTAGGGGTTGTGGGAGGAGTGGTGTGTGGTGTGGCATTGGGAGACCAACTAGGGTTCCCAACTAAGGATTCCCCTAATAAAGGATGAACCAATAATGGTGACAGTGTTCCATTTTTTACGCTTGAATGGCGAAAGACTTGGAACCCCTCCCGGTAATGGGGGGAGGTCCAAAAGACTCCTAGATGGATGAGGTCTCGTTGGGTCCATTCTAGTGTTGACTAGATCTAGTTTTGGAAACATTTGAGAGAATAGATTCTTTGATCAAAGCAAAATTTTGATTGCATACATAAAAAAAAGCGAAAATAAAATTAATTTTCCCTTTAAATTAATCATATGTGATTATTCAATCAAAAAAGTGGTTTTTGTTTTTTTTTGCGTATGATACTCAAATCATAGAAGACCTATTCGTCCTCACACACTCAAATGTAACTGGGTCTTCAAAAGATATCTTGCGAGTGCTGGCACAACGTCCTGTAAGAGCTTGCGATGCCCCCATTCAGTGGAAGAAAATCCACCAAGGTAAGGGTAGAGGATCTAGTGCTTGCCTGCACTGTCACCTATAGGGAAAGGATGCCCTAGATTTTTATACTAAGTACCACTGACCCACGTGAGCGTTCGATTAATGGCTTCTTGGTAAGTCAGCTAATAGTACAGAGTATCAGGCGAGTCAGGTATCCCCAACTGATACCGCACGCACTACGCCTAAGCCTAACCCCCTCTGAAATGGGTCTCGGTTGCGCTCTGGTTTTATTTTCCGTGAGAGGATAGGTGGATTTAAATCTCCCTAACTAATAAAATTCTATGCTTCAATATGAAGAATGATCAAAACATCTTATTGGATGCCTACTCCCTTGATCCTAACTTAAATTATAAATTCTTTTGTGGCCCTTATGGGGACAATTTAGTGAATTTTGTTAAGTTAGTTTTAGGTGTCCTTGCTTTTCTTAGTGTGTGGATGTGTGTGATCAAAAATTGGACAAGAAAATAGTTTGAATGTGTGGATATGTGATGATCCTTTTCAAAATCCCCTATTAAACTATGTTTTATTGTTCCTTGCTCAAAAGAAAAACATGTGCGGATATGGGCCACTTTCTATTTTCCTAGTTAATATATGTGATCAACTAAAGGGATATGGTGAGTTGTGAATAGAGAGTGTTCATATGGTTGCCTAGGATCACTGAAGGGTGCAAAGGCAACATATATTACTTACTCTTCTATCGACAATTCAATCCTGGTCCTGAAATCCTAGTGCAAAAATTGAACTAAACTAATAACTTTTACACTAGAAAAAAGAAACTAGCTAAGCATGCGTGGACTTGGGAAACTTACTTTGGCTAATTATCTAGGTGTGTTGGTACCTAAATTTGTAAAACATAATTTTTTTTCGGAATGCAAGTTAAATTCCCCCCTACTTAAACTATGTGTGAACTTTGCAAAAATAAACTTGAAATAAAACTAACACTAAGCCTACAAAAGACAACTAAGAGTGAGCTTTAGCAAGCTGCGAGGTACCTTAACAAGTGTTGGCAGATGTATTATGGGCTGCCAAGAACTTTAAAAGCAAGAAAATATAGAAATGTGGTAGAAATTTCTCTTCTTGTCTTTTGCGTGCAAAAGGCTGCAACAAGTGTGATGTCTGCACGCAGGTAAGCTTTGAACATGCGCCCTGGGTGCGTCTGTGGGAAGGAAAATTGTGAAAATTCCTATAGAAGTAATTTTTGGAGTTTTTCTGCTTCATTCTATCACTTGGGATGAACTAGGGATTGCAAGAGAAGAAGGGAGAAATTCAGCTCCACTCCACAACACAGACAGGGGTCCTTGCAAAAAGTCACAACCACAAAAACTTGGAAATAAACAGTAGTGGAGTCGCCAATCCTGTGTTAGTGTGTTTGGTGCACGGATGTATAAAATCACACCAACTTAAGGGGTGTGGTTTACCCTCTTAAGATATTGTTCACAGGCATAAAAAGAAGTGGATTTTTTGATTTTGGATCAGCAGTGGGTATTTTCGAATCTAAAATTGTTGATTTAGTAGAATTAATTGTTTTAACAACAACAATTTTTTGTGAATATGTTGATGTTTGGAAAACCACTTCTGTTATATCAACAATCTTGGGATTGGGTGAAATTTTAGGGCTAGAAATTTTCTGGGATAAGTTAGAGTTTTGCTTGTTTTCCGTAGGGAGAATTTGCAGAACTTTGGTAGTGGGAGCTTCTATTGTTTTCTTAGTTTGTGTTTGTGTAGATTTCTTAGTAGAAGGTTCTATGTTTTTCTTACTTCTAAGGTTATATTTTTTATGTACTTCATTTATAGCAAAATCATAACCTTGTTTGTAGTCAAATGATTCTCCTGAATCTAATTGAAGTTGTTGCATTTCAAATAATTATTGATCTTCTTGTGTGAGAAAGATAGTGTTATCATCATTTATACCCATTAGATTTATGGTGTCTTCATCATCTTCATCTTGATGAGAAATTTCAGCATAATTATCTTGAAATGGAGGTCTTATTGTCTGATCAGGGGCTAATTCTTTAGATTTTCCTGTGTTTGTATTTTTCCTGAAGTTGGGATTTCTAATTTGCTGTTAGTTATCCCATTGTGGTCTTATTTCTATATTGTCTAATCTATCCATAATTCTCTCTAAATTCTTAGCTAATTGATCTATTTTTCCATCTAAACTAGATGTCTCTTCTTTTATAGTGACTCTCTTGTCATTCCTTAATCTATCTTTTCTAGCTAAAATGTTTACTTCTACGCTAACAACATCTGTTTGTATTCTTTCTAAAGTATCAACATTTATCTCTCTCTCAATTGATATGCCATGTCTGTATAAAATCCATCAGGGAATTTGAGTAGGACAAAGTCTAGAGTGGGTTTGAGATTGGCAGGGATTGAATTGTAAACATTGTTGTATATAGTGCAGTAATCTTGGACTGTTTCATTAGGAGCTCTTTTCATTGCATCAAATTCAGATAATATTTGAAGTGGATTTTTCTTCTTTTACCATTTATTCAAAAATAATATATGAAAGACTGATAAATCAACTATATTGCCAGGATTAATACCTTTAAACCATTTTTTGACTTCCCCTGTTAATTTCTGAGCAAAAGGTCTCATTTGAACATCACAATCATCTATTTCATGAAGCTCAAAATAATATGTCATCTTATTAATGTGTTGTTGGGTAGTGTAATGAGTGGTAGCATCAAATTGAGGTATTTTACTCCGATAATCTTGCGGCATATCATGTAACTGTGCTGGAAGGACCAAGGGATCATACCTAATAGCCATGGCTTGAATTCTAGCTTGGCTAGGAGGTAAGTTGGAAGTGTTTGGGGCTGAAATAGAAGTGCTAGCTGATGCAGTTAAAGAAGTGGTTGATGAGATTTGAATGTAAGATGATGTACTAGAAAATGTAGTTGAAGAACTAAAAGGTGAGGTTGGGGTGGTAGAAGGTGAAACTAGGATATATGAATATGTACTTGGAAATGAGAATGATGTATTTTAAAATGTAGAAGGAAAGCTAGTAGCTGGTGTTGAGGTGGGTGAAGATGGAAATGATACTCTAGGCTGGAATGGTTGCTTTGGGATAAAGGGATTTGTAGAATGGAGTGTAGTGGAAATTATAGATGATGTAGTGGTAAAAAGAGATGAACCTACTGATTCTACAAGGTTGGTATCTAACTGAGAAGAAGAGGGCTTAGGTGTATACGCTGATAAAGCAACTAATTTGACTGAATGCTGAAAAAGAGCTTCATCTATTTCCTCAAGTACAATAGCATTTAATTCATCAAGTTTATCATAATTCTCAAAATATTTTGATTCAGAATCTACTGAAACAGTTTCCTTTTTAATTTCAAGAGATGAAATAAAATTAGGATCTATAACAGTGTTGTTCAAATCACTCTCTGATTTGTTTCTGAATAAAGAATGTTCAAAATTTAAGTCAAAATCAATGTCTTCTAAATTTGTTAACTATTTTGGAAGGGAATTTGATCTAAATAAGGAAACTTTGTTACCTAAATCTTCTACTTGTTTATTCCTTTTTCCAATTCTGTCCTGATTGTCTACTATAGCAACAAGTTTAGGATCCATATTTCACTTGGTATAGTATATTTTTATAGAAGCTAGAATTGCAGTTTTTTTATGAAATGATACTCACAACTTATAAAATAGCCTTAAAGGGAAAGGATAATGAAAATTATTTCCTTTAAAACATATTTAAAACTAAGGATTGGTTAGTTACCCAGTATGGTTGCCAGTATGTTATCACTCTAATAATTCTCAAAATTGTGAGATTTTGATTTATGGTTTAAAGAAAATTAGAGGTAACCACAGACCAACTTTAATACTCTAGGATCTAGCCTTCCTAGGTTTCAAAGAGGACTCTCTCTATAATATTTAACTTTTTTTTAATTATTTGATATTAGGCTAGTTATGATGTGAAGATTAGTTTTGATATTTGGTTTGGTTTGATTTGGTTTGGTTGGTGGAAAAATCCCTTAATGAGATGGATAGTGATAGATTTGTTTGTCCATTGGGAAAAGGAGTCAAATATCAAGTCGACAGGACTAGGATCAAGGTCAAAAGTCAAATATTTTCAGGGCAATATAGACAAGTCATTAAATATTTTGGAATGTTGATTAATGAAGTGGTTTAATCGAGATACAGAGAAATCAAGGATTCTATGATTGGGATAAGGAATGAGAAGACAGAGGTTATTAAAAAGAGGGAGAAATTAAGGGTTCCCTACTCTAGAAATCAAAAGAAAACATAGAAATGTTAAATAGTAAAAGACAGTGTGCTTTTAAAAAATCCTGTAATAATATTCCTAGTTTATCATTCAAATTTAGAACACATATATGGATGCATGTAAAACATAAGAAGATAAACAATGACAGTAGAAAGTACTTCACTTCAATGGATCATCACATGAATCCTGAAATATGATGCTTTATGATTTGATCCAGTCTGCTACTTGAACTTGCTACAAAAAGCCTTCAGATACTGCAAAAATGACTATAGAAATCTTCAACAATTTTTTCCACAATAATACTTCAAAGGATGAAGTATTTATACAAAAATGTTTACAAAATATATCCTAGAATACTCATAGGATTTTTCTAAGGAAATAAAAATATATTTTACAAAAATATAGTGACAGCTGCTTAACAACTAGCAAGTTGTCCTATTTATCCAAATAAAATAAAAATGTTGTTTTGGATTGGGTGCAGCTGGCTGCCTTGTTGTCTCTAACGCTGACCAAGATCTTTGAAAATGTTTTGAAGTGTTATCTTCTCATCTAATACACTTTACCATCTGATACTCTTTAACCATTGTTTTAGCTATCTTACTGCTGTAAATTCTATTTTCACTGTGTAAAAACAACAAACTGTCTTTTTCCTCTTTTACTGTAAAACTGTCTTTTACAGTAAATCAGTGAGTTTTTCCCAAAATTCTTTATTGGGGATTTTGATCTTTTTCAACTTCCTAAAGTTCTCATTTGCCTCTGTGTACCTCACAAATGTTGGTTTTACCAGAAAAAGATGCAGATAAAATAGGTATTCAAAGATTTTATGTAGAACCTTTCCTGTAGGAATTCCTTGTCCTTCTATTTTATTTACCTGTTCTTTTGCATAATCTCTTATCTTCTTGTTGTATTCTTCTTGTGGCATAAGTTTATCATTAAGAGCAATAATATTTGGCAAACCTTTTTGCCTTAAGATCTCAAATTTAACCATAAATTTAGTTATGGCTACGTTCATGTTTCCACACTTTTCTTCTAGCTGCTTCATCACATTTTTCTTTGAAATTACTTTTCTTATTTCAAGAATTATCTTTGTTCTGTCAGTAATTTCTATCTCATCCAATTCTTGTTTGTTCTTACTGTTGAGAAATTTGATTATTTCTAAGGCCTCTTTAGGTTTTGCACCTAGTTCATCCTTTTTTTTTTGAATCTCCTCTTGAGTTTCATGTAGTAAATCCTTTTTCTCATAAATTACATGTATTGATGGCCAAACATCATTGATGGATTCAATTATTTTGGTCCATAGTTTCTTCCTCACATAGGACATAGGTTCTTTCAAGGTTAAAACCTTTTGTAAGTTCTTCAACTCAACATCCAACCGGTCAGCCCTTTGTTCAGTCTTCGATATTTTCAATCATTTTATTCAACCTATTTATCTCATTACTCTATATGGACATCTCTTCCATACCTTTGATGAGCTTATTGGCTTCATCTGTTTGCTGCACTACTGATGTTGATGATTCTGTAGCTGAGGTAGTAGAAGATGTCACTGGCACAATTGTTGCCAATGGGGATTTTGGAGCCAATTCCTCTGCTAAGGTTGATGGAATGGTTGTAGTTACTGATGGAACTGTTGTAGTTACCATAGGGATGACTATGGGTGGAGCACTCTGATTTTTAGTTGTTTCTTTCTCCTGGACAAGTTTGTCCATTTCTATCTCCATTTCTTTAATTTGTGCTGTCATTTGGAGGATGAGACTCATCATCTCATCTTTCTGATTTGCCTCTTGCAGCATCTCTTTAGTCTGTGGATGCTCTGTTGGAGGAATCTTCAATTGTTTTCTAAGTGCTTCTATGTCAGCATTTTTCTTCTTTGTCATCTCTTCTTCTACCTTTACATTTGTTGTATCATAACCCACATCAATTACCAATTCTTCTAAGGACTTGATTCTAGTGTCCTTCATAAGAGAAGAAGCTTTCCCAATCCTGATTTGACATCTCAAATTGGTTATAATGTTTTGAAGCTTCTGGGCAGTCATTGCCTTATTATTCATAGTAGAATAAATCATTTCAGAACTCTTCTTATGAAACTCAATTTGATCTAATGGATGAATGCTATCAACAGGTACTTCAAGGTCAACCTTCTTGTAGTCTGATATTGTTGTAGGCGTAGGCATTGTTGGTTGTAGCATTATCATAAGAAATTTCTTGTTGGTGTAATCAAAGGCTGATAATAATTTGTTCTGACTTCCTAGAGTTTTCTTCAGATACTGTGAATAGATTTCATTCTTTAACTCTTCATTCTTAGCTCTTATTTCCTTGTATTTCTCTTTAATATCCGAACTTGTACTTTCCACTTGTTGTGATGATGATGCCTCCATGTTTTGTTGTCTTTAAACCATCTGAGTATCAGGAGTATCATTTTCCTGCTCATTTACAATGACTGTAGCAGCATCTGTGTTCTTCTCTATGTTTTCTTCTTCTAAAATCTCAATTGTCTCTTTTTCCTTGTTCATTGGATTGAGCTTAGGATTTTTATTATATCTGAACTTAAACCTAGTCTCTATTGTTGTTTCAGCAGTGTAGGTACCTTCTTCTCTGACTCTTTTAGCATTTTTATCTTCTTGATTTACAGTGTTCAAAGTGTGACTAGTATCACCCTGTTTGACTTCTTCTATCAAGCTATTTTCCAGCCATTCTGCTTGATTAGAAAATTGTTCAATCTATGGCCATTTATCATGTATATAAGGGGCCAATTTGCATTTTACCCTCATTTTACTTAGAATTCCTTGAGGATCATAATTCCATAAGAAGCTTTCTTCAAATTTTTATTCCAGCAACTGTTTTGTTGCCTCTATACCTGCATCCTTGTGATTGCAAATGAAAGGTCCTACCTGATTCTTCAACTTGAATTGAGTCTTCTTGTTGGTAGCTAAGAAGTTTATAGAATATGAATTTAATATTTTCCTGATGTACTCTAAGGAAAACACTCTCATTGGCACATACTTAGGTAGTTTATAGGGTAAAATATTTGACCCAAAAAATCTGATCTCTGTATGATTTTGGTAAAGATATCAATCTCCAGTTTTACTTTGTTCTGACAGCTATAATACTTTCTTTATCTCATCATTGATTCTTGGTTGTACACTGTTTCTCAACATTTTTATCAATGGATGAACAAAACAATCTATAAAATCCACATAAGTGAATTTTGTTGATTATTTTCTAATCAAAGATGTCGAAAAGATGACTGATATAGGATTCCCTTCTACATCCAATTTCTGAAGGTTTATAGGGAACTTATCTACTTGAAAATAAAGGAACATGTGAAAGAGGAAGAATGAAAATATGAAAACTCCTTCAGTGGTAAATTTCACATGTTGATCATGGATATTATTAGCTATGTATTCAACATGATTGTAGATAACATAAGGAGGTTGACCTGGCACAAAAGTGGATAGAAAACCTAGAATTGACTCATCTGTATGCTCATTAGTAAAATAACCTAGGATAAAGGATAACATAGAAATGACATGCCTTGACCCTTCAAGAAATTTGGAAGTAGAATAAGGAGGGTTTAGTTTTGGGATTTCGACATAGGCAGACATGAAATTTTGGAAAATCTGAAATCTCTTAGGAAATTCTAACTGAATATAGAGCTTTGTGAGTGCTTATATGGATAATGGAACTACATTTGGATCTGGTTTGCACTAAAGCATTAGGTTAATAGACTCTACAGTAATGGTAAACAATACTTCTTTGTTAGCATTAACCATGATTCTTTGTTTAGGTAAATAATAGGATTGACACAACCTAATGAATTATGGACATTGATGAGTATGTGGGACTACATACTTGGGTAGATTTGACTCCCAAGTATGAACATCATCTGCTTGATCTAATGATTTTCCAAGACTCCAGTAATGGAGGTCTAAAATATTGAATTCTATCATTGGATCAGCTATCTTGTAATATATATCAGCTAGAGGTGTATGATCCACATCTACAATAGGAGGTTGTAGAGGGTTTACAATAATAGTGGTTTTGGAAGGCGTTGTTGGGTTTGATTTTGACATTTTTAGACCTTTTGAATGTTTGAAATTCTATATTTAGACTTTTTTGTACCCTTCTGTAAGCTTAAACTGTTTACAAAAGGTATTTTTGGTTTTAATAGAGGTTTCTTGAATATTAATAGGCACAAACTAGCTTTCTTTTGGTTTAAAAGTTCAAATTTAGCTTTAAAACTGATCTTCAAACTCTTTACAGGTTTAGGAAAAGGTAGAACCAGGGTTTTCTACTCTTCTTTGAATAAATTGGACTAAAATGGTTCAATTCAGGCACATAAGGATCCTGAGTGTTTATAAAGTGTTTCTTTAATCAATCAAAGGATCTTTAAAGTCTATAAAAGGTTAAAATTACTTCAATTTTGATTTAAAAATTGATTGCAGTATCAAAATCATAATTTTATCAGGGTTTAGCAGCAAATTATTTCTTTGCAGGAAAAATAAGGGTTTTTCTGTGGGAAAAATAGGCTTCACGAGGCTCAATTTATCAGAAAATTGGTTCTTTCAAATGAAGGGAAGGTTATTTTCTTTGAGGAATACCTATTTTTGTAGGTATGTGATGTTTAAACTAGGTTTATGAGGCATCAGAGAGGCTTTCTGATGGATGTTGAAGTCTTTTGAAGTAAATTGGGAGCTTTATAATGTCGTTGCAACGATTTCAATGGCTTTTCTGGTTCTTTAACATGAAAACAG
This sequence comes from Pinus albicaulis, assembly GCA_034641835.2. Lineage (NCBI taxonomy): Eukaryota > Viridiplantae > Streptophyta > Pinopsida > Pinales > Pinaceae > Pinus > Pinus albicaulis. Next base: position 255,487,601 of record CM076584.1, on the reverse strand, counting down.
GGCTATGGCGCTTTTTCTTTCATCAGAGATGGTTAAAAGATGGACAGAGAATGCAGAAAGGGCTTAAACTATGAACATTATGAAGTTTTATAGTGTTTTAGGTTTAAAACAGTCTTTGCATTAAATGTGAGTCAAATCAGACAGAAGGTGGTTTTGGCACTGGGAGGAGAAAACCATCAGTGGTTATCGCATGGGAAAAGAGTGGTAAATGGTTTATTTGGATCGAATGCGATCCAATAATTTGGTGCCGCGTGGAGCAGAGAGAAGAGGGGAATACAACTTGTTTCGCAAATCTAAAAATGATTACCGATCATGCTTTTAGAAATGTGATATCGTATCTGGATCATCAGATTTGGAGGGAGGTGTGTGAACGACAGAGATCAGTTGATAGAGTTTCTTGGTATGTGGGGCATGGAGCCCAGATAATTTATATGTGGCGGGGTTGTTTAATGTGTTTAAACATAATTTAAATGTATAAACATAATGTTATAATGTAGCAGGCGAGATATGTGTTTATAGAGTAAATGAATGATTTACATGTGTATTGTGACTTTTGAGCGGGGCATATTATATATGATGTGTTTTAACCTTTGGGGGATAGGCAGGGATATTTGTCACATGGGTATTTAAACCATAGTTTAAATGTTAAAATAGTGGGTTTGGGATATTTTAAATAAAGGAATTAATATATCTACGGGAAGGGGTTTTTATAAAGGAATTAATACATTAAATTAAATTTAATATGAAATGAATGTAATGAATGGAAAATACATATAATTTAAACTAAGAAAAGTGTAAAAATAGGCATTTGAGCACAATAATGGTCCCATTTTAAAATATTTACACATAATGCTTAGGTTAAATTGTATTTTGTGGGTTTTTTGAGTATGTTTGCATGAAATGAAATTAATTAAGGGGGGTTTTACGCTTTCTAAGAAAAAAAGGTGTTTTAACTTAGGAAAAGGGATTATATTTTTGGAAAAGGGTGAATATGTTGAGGAAATGGGATTTTATGAATGGAATCCAGTAATTTTACCAATCATTCAGTAAGCCTTGGGTTTGGTCCCAACAGAAGTCAGAGAAATGCTCTGAGCCTCTTTAACTAAAGGTTTTGAATACTAGAACATTGTGGGGGAGGGGAAATTAGTAATTTTCCGTATGATATTTCATTAAATTCCTTGCACAACTTCTTTCTACCTACCCATCATTATTCTAAGATTTTTTTACTTCATTTGCATGGGTGCATTTAAGCTTGCAACCCTAAATCCATTTTTCTTTTTAAAACATAAACTATCTAATTCTAACCTTATTTCATCCCAGGGCTCAAATTAAACTGTTGAGCTCCTCATTTATTCTCTAACTATCTACTAATTTGTCAATTTTAAACTGCCTGACATATCTTTATTCTCTATCTAAAACATGAAATTTAAAGCATGAAAAGTTAAGATTAAACTATTTAAGTCATCATGGATTGTGGCAATTTGGACAAGTTTCACATAATCTTTATTTTTGTAGTTAAAGTAAATAGTATTGGCATTTTGACGCTCACTTTCATGTCTTATTCTTATCTCTTTTTTATTTTGGGGTCCATTTTTTATTCTTTTTTATCTTTTCTTTTCAAGTCCTTTGATATTTCTTTTAGGACTTTTACCCTCTTTTCATTTTTTATTATTCGAATATGGGAAAAAAAAATTCCGAAAGCAAGGTATGTACATATTTACAAGACTAATCATAGTCAATTCAAAAATTATGAACCCTATTATTATAGGACCCTAACAGTGGCTCCACATGGGATGGCATTTCTTGGTTAAATGTCAAGAATTTTGAGACTAGTAGCCTTTGAATTTTGACTGAGATGACCTTGTAAGTGTTATTCTGATCTCTTCAATTGTTCATAATTATGATATTTTACCTTTCAAATCTTAGGGCCTTCTCTTCAGGCTTTAACTTTGTTAGGAAAACATCCAATCCAATCTAAAATATGAAATATTATGTACAATGGATAAAGTAAACAAAATTAACTATTGGTTATTTCTGAAGAGTAGTAGTGCTTCAGCATTCTGCCATTGATAGGTCCACCTAGCAGATCTGATCCATCCATTTCTTTTAAAAATAAAGAATTGTTACCTCTATAACCATAAATAACATAAGGTCCTTTCCATAGGAAATCAAATTTCCCATGTTTACCTTTTTCTTCTCTCCTTGAATCTGATTTTAACACTTCGTTACCAATGTAGAAATCATCTTCTTTACTCTTTCTGTCAAAAAATTTCTTTATCTTGTCTTGGATAACTTAAGACTTAAAATAAACATCTTCTCTTGTTTGCTGCAAGTGAATGGTTTTATTAATCCTTCTTTGAATGTCATTGGTCTCAACTTGTAATTCTTGAATTATCTTCATTGTTGGTACTCCTAAGGAAGATGGAAAAACAACATCCATTCCATAAAAAAGCTGGTAAGGGGATGTACCAATAGATTTTTTGGTGGTAAGTCTATCTGCCCATATTCATTAACTAACCTCTTATTCCAAGTCTTCTTGTTATCTTCTAGTAATTTCATGATAATGTTCACAAGGCTCTTATTGGAAGATTCAGCAAGGCCATTACCTTGAGGGTAATATGAAGTAGAATGGCCTAGGGTAATGTGTTATTTATGACATAAATCAATCATATTTTTATATTTGAATGCAGCTGTATTTTCAGTGATAATCTTTTGAGGACATCCAAATCTTGAAATTATGTTGTTTTCTAAAAAGGAGATAGTAACATTGTTAGTGGCTTGCCTTGAAGGTATGGCTTCAGTCCACTTAGTAAAATAGTCAGTGGCTATCAGAATCCAGTTATGTTGGGCTGATGATGGAGGTTGAATTTCACCAATGAAGTCAAGACCCCATTGTTGGAATGGAATTACTGTTGACATGGGTTTTAAGGACAGGGGTAATAGCTTTTTCTTTCCCTAAAATATTTGACACTTGTGACAAGAGGTCACATACCTTTTTAAATATGCAAACAAATTAGACCAGTAAAAACCAGCTCTTAGGATTTTGTCTGCAGTAGTCTTCTAGTAAAGATGTCCTCCACAATCACCTACATGAAATTCTTCTAAAAATTTGTCAGCTTCTTCTTTAATCAAACAATTCAGTAAAATTCCACTATGATCTTTCCAAAATTCAATAATATAAAAAATATTACTACCTTTAATTTTAAGAATCTAACTTTTTTTCTTGATAATCTAGGAGGAGCTTGTAAATTTAGTAATACAAATATAATATCTACATACCATGGTGAGTCTAAAAAGGCTTCACTAGTCTCTGGAGTCGCCATCTCTTCCTTTTCATCTACTTGGGCAATAAAATTTATGTCTAAAGCATGAAAATTTGATTCAGCCATGAGTTTAGCTAAATCTTGACCTTTTATATGTTTAGTGGGTTTTATTTCTATGTCATATTCCACAATTGTGGCAATCCACTTGCCTCTTTTACCATCAGGACCGTTTTGTGTTAGAATGTCCTTTACAACTGCATTTGGAATATAGGCAATGATGTGTGAATAAATAATGTACACTCTAAAGTATTTAATGGCCTTTACCAAAGCTAGGGCATGTTTCTCTATGATATTGTACTTTAAAGTGGCATCTATGAGTGTTTTTCTAAAGAAATCTATGGGTTGCTCATAGCCCTGGTCATTTTTCTGCAGTAAAGCTGCAACAATAGTGTGTTCTGAAGCAAAGGAAAAAAATGATGAAATCCTTTTTAAAGTCAGGACTTATAAGGACTCGAGTTTTTGTTAAATCTCGTTTAATTGATTCAAAAGATTTTTTAGCTTCAATATTCCATTTAAATATTTAATTCTTTTTAACCATATTGTTAAGTTCTCTGATGATTTCAGCTAAATTTGAGATGAATCTTCTAAGGACATTAATTTTACCTAGAAAATCTTGTAACTCTTTAATGTTTCTAGGAGGACTAATATTAAGAATTGCCTCTATTCTAGTAAAGTCTATTCTAATTCCTTATTTAGATATTATGTGTCCAAGTAACTTACCTTATTCTAATCCAAATAAAGTTTTCTTAGGGTTTAGAGAGATGCCAAATTTTCTGCATTTAAGAAAAACTTGTCTAAGATGATCCAAGTGTTCATAATCAGTCTTTAAGAAAACAATAATGTCATCTAAATAAATTACTAAGAATTCATGAATTTCCTTTGCTAATGCTATATCCATATCTCTTTGAAAAGTGGCTCCTGCATTCATTAACCAAAAAGACATTTTTACATACATAAAAGTGCCCCGTGGAGTAGTAAAAGCAGTTTTGGCTTGGTCCTCTAGTTGGACTAAATTTTGGTTGTACCCTGAAAATCCATCTAAAAGTGAAATCCTAGAAGAACCAACTACCCTTTGTAAAATGTGATACATATTTGGTAAATGATAATTTTCTTTTAAGGATACTTTATTTAAATTTCTAAAATCAACACATAATCTAATTTCTCCTGTCTTTTTCTTGGTGGGAACTAGATTAGAAACCCAATCAGAATATCTGATTGGTGCAATTATTTGGGCCTCATAAATCCTTTTTACCTCTTTCTCAATTAAAGTCATCAAAACATGATTGATACTTTTTAACTTTTGTTTAAAAGGATTTTGATATTCTTTTATAGGGATTTTATGTTGTATTATACTAGTGTCATAGGATTTTAGGTCCTCATAACTCCAAGCAAACACATCTTGGAATTCCTTAAAAAGAGCAATGTATTTTTATTTTTCTCCCTTAGGTAAAGCTTTGGAAAGTTTAATCATCTTAAGTTTTAACTCTGTACCAATATTACATTCCTCAATATCAGATCTAAGTGGCTCCATTTTGGGTTTTCTTGCAACATCATTTGAGTCAAACAAATCTTCTAAAGGATTTAAGCCTTTTGGTAAAAAGTTATCTTTTAAGTTCAAAATATCAGATTCATCATCAACTATCTCTTCAATTTCTAATTTTTCTAAATTATCTATATCTGATTGACTAAACTTAGTAGGTTTTGCAAAATTTACTTTATTTACATCTATTTTATTCAAATCAATTTCAATATCTAAATTCTAGTCTATTGTACAGTCCGTGTCTATTTTACAACTCTGAAATTCACCTTCATTGTTCATAAAATGGTAAATCTATTGATCTTGTGAGAAAATTTGCCAATATTTAATATTATCTTTAATTATTGGTTTGTGTTTGACTTCTACAGTATACCTATGATTTGGCTGAAATGACATATTACAGGTACTAGCAAAAGTTGCTAGGGAATGAGCCTATATGTTATGTTTTCTTGGTATTGCGGAGAAATTACATTCTAACAGTTCATCTGTCAAATATAACACAGTTTCTCTATATCAGCTTAATCTTGGATTATAAATAAAATATTCTCCATTTATTTGTTTTATAATTAACTTTGAATCTCCCATAATTTCTACTCTCTTACCTCGTAAATTTCTGATAATCTGTAGTCCTAAAATGAGAGCTTCATATTCAACCATGCTATTGGTACATTTTAAATTAAGTATGAAAGCATCATCTTCTGCATAATTATTTTCCATATTAGTTATCCAAACTCCTGCTCCTGCTCCTAACTTATTGACTGATCCATCAAAATATAAATGCCATAATGATTCATGAAAGATATTTTCACTGTCTCATGTTTTGTTTTTGTCTTTTAGTTCAGTTTTGATTTAATTATTAGTTTCAGAGTTACATAAGATGAATGAATCTAGGTTAGTAGGTGTAGTGTAAATTGGGTAATTTCTTGGTCTTTATACACTACTCACCATATATTTCATCAGTGTTTCCTTATAGAGTTTCTTTGGTTGGCCAAAACCTGAGATTGTTTCATATGACATGTCCAATTATAGAGATCCCTGTAATTTAGCTCCCCATGAGCGAGATAAGAGCATTCCATAATTGGGTGGGATATCAGCTACTACAATGTCCATGAGTATACTTTTACCACGATATTAAACTAATGTGACACACAAATCTTTAATCAATCCAAAACATTTCACTTTGCTCGAATCAAATGAAAAGAGATCTTTGTAAGGCCTAGTGATATCTAAATCCAGGGTTTCCATTATTGCTTTTGGTATTAGATTGTGTGAAGCCCCTGAATCTAACATTGCATTGTGTAATATTTGGTCATGAATAGTTAAGATAATGTAAAATGGTGTAACTGCTCCATCTTGGTGTTTTCCATTAACATCCGGACCAAAAATCCACTCTGGTTGATCATCACTTAAGTTTACTGAGTCTTCTCAATCATTCATGTTTAAGGTTTCAGTGATAGTTGTTTTGTACAAATCATGTTTTACCAATTTTGTCAAAGGAATTGGTATTTTTAATTTTACAATTTCAGCTTGTATATTAAGTGAAGGTTGTGATTTACTAAACTGAATTATCTCTTCTTTATTAACTATACTTTGAGTAGGTTTATCTTCTTTTCCTACCAATGTTTTCTCATTTTCAGTTTGTGTTTCTTGTATCTAACTACTTTTAGTTTTCTTCTAAGGAATGGTTTGAGAAGCAGTAGATGTTTTTTCATATTTTGAATTATCAGAAGCTGTTTTGGTAGTGGTAGCTTTTGGATCTGTTGATTTTGGATCAACAGTGGGTATTTTGGAATCTAAAATTATTGTTTTAGCAGAATTAATTGTTTTAACAACAACAGATTTTTGTGAATCTATTGATGTTTGGACAACCTCTTCTGTTATATCAACAATCTTGGCACTGGGTGAAATTTTAGGGTTGGAAATTTTCTAGGATGAGTTAGAGTTTTGCTTGTTTTCCCAAGGGAGAATTTACAGAACTTTTGTAGTGGGAGCTTCTAATGTTTTCTTAGTTTGTGTTTTTGTAGATTTATTAGTAGAAGGCTCTATGTTTTTCTTACTTCTAAGGTTATATTGTTTATGTACTTCATTTATAGCAAAATCATAACCTTGTTTGTAGTCAAATGATTCAGCTGAATCTAATTGAATTTGTTGCATTTCAAATAAATCTTGATCTTCTTGTGTGAGAAAGATGGTGTTATCATCATTTATACCCATTATGTTTATGGTGTCTTCATCATCTTCATATTGATGAGAAATTTCAGGATAATTCTCTTGCAATGGAGGTCTTATTATCTGATCAGGGGCTGCTTCTTTAGATTTTGATGTGTTTGTATTTTTCCTCAAGTTGAAATTTCTAATTTTTTGTTGGTTATCCAATTGTGGTATTCTTTCTATATTGTCTAATCTAGACATCATTCTCTCTAAAGTCTTAGATAATTGATCTATTTTTCCATATAAACTAGATGTCTCTTCTTTTATAGTGACTCTCCTCTCATCCTAAATCTAGCTTTTCCAACCAAAATGTTTACTTCTACACTAACAACAGCTATTTGCATTCTTTCTAAAGTATCAAAATTTCTCTCTCTCAATTGATATGTCATGTTTACATCAAATCCATCAGGGAATTTGAGAAGGACAAAGTCTGGAGTGGGTTTGAGATTGGCAGGGATTGAATTGTAAACACGGTTGTATCTAGTGCAGTAATATAGGACTGTTTCATTAGGAGCTATTTTCATTGCATCAAATTTCGATAATATTTGAAGTGGATTTTTCTTCTTTTCCCATTTATTCAAAAATAATCTATGAAAGACTGCTAAATCAACTATACAACTAGGATTAATACCTTTAAACCATTTTTTACTTTCCCCTGTTAATGTCTGAGCACAAAGTCTCATTTGTACATTAGAATCATCTATTTCATGAAGCTCAAAATAATTTTTCATCTTATTAATGTGTTGTTGGGTAGTGTATTGAGTGGTAGCATCAATTGAGGTAGTTTACTCTGATAATCTTGAGGCATATCATGTAACTGTTCTGGAAGGACCAAAGGAGCATACCTAACAGCCATGGCTTGAATTTTAGCTTGGCTAGGAGGTAAGTTGGAAGTGTTTGGGGCTGAACTAGAAGTGTTAGCTAATGGAGTTAAAGAAGTGGTTGATGAGATTGGAATGTAAGATGATGTACTAGAAAATGTAGTTGAAGAACTAAAAGGTGAAGTTGGGGTGGCAGAGGATGAAACTAGGATATATGAAGATGTACTTGGAAATGAGAATGATGTATTTGAAAATGTAGAAGGAAAGCTAGTAGGTGGTGTTGAGGTGGGTGAAGATGAAAATAATACTCTAGGATGGAATGGTTGCTTTGGGATAAATGGATTTGTAGAATGGAGTGTAGTGGAAATTATAGATGATGTAGTGGTAAAAATAGATGAACCTACTAATTCTAGAAGTTTGGTATCTATCTGAGAAGTAGAGGGCTTAGGTGTATATGCTGATAAAGCAGCTAATTCGACTGAATGATGAAAAAGAGCTTCATCTATTTCCTTAAGTACAGTAGCATTTAATTCATCAAGTTTATCATAAATCTAAAAAAAAATTGATTCAGAATCTACTGAAACAGTTTCCTTTCTAATTTCAAGAGATGAAATAAAATTAGGATCTATAATAGTGATGTTTAAATCACTCTCTGATTTGTTTTTGAATAAAGAATGTTCAAAATTTAATTCAAAATCGATGTCTTGTAAATTTTTTAACTATTTTGGAAGGGAATTTGATCTAAATAAGGAAACTTTGTTACCTAAATCTTCTACTTTTTTATTCTTTTTTCCAACTGTCTGAATTTTCTACTATAGCAACAAGTTTAGGATTCGGATTTGACTTGGTATAGTCAATTTTTCTAGAAGCCAGAATTACAGTGATTTTATGAAATTATACTCACAACTTATAAAATAGTCTTAAAGGGAAAGGATAATGAAAAATATTTTCTTTAAAACATATTTAAAACTGAGGATTGGTTAGTTCCCCAATATGGTCGCCAATATGTTATCACTCTAATAATTATCAAAGTTGTGAGATTTTGATTTATAGTTTAAAAAACATTAGAGGTAACCACAGACCAAATTTTAAACTCTAGGATCTAGCCTTCCTAGGGTTCAGAGAGGGCTCTCTTTATAATATTTAAGTTTGTTTTAATTATTTGATATTAGGCTAGTTACAGTGTGCAAATTGGTTTTGATATTTGGTTTGGTTTGGTTGGTGGGAAAAACAACTTAATGAGATGGATACTGATAGATATTTTTGTCCATTGGGAAAAGGAATCAAATATCAAGTAGACAAGACTAGGATGAAGGTCAAAAGTCAAATATTTCCAGGGAAAGATAGACAAGTCATTAAATATTTTGGAATGCTGATTGATGAAGTGGTTTAATCGGGATAAAGAGCAATCAAGGATTTTGTGATCTAGATAAGGAAGGAGAATATAGATTTCATTCGAAAGAGGGATAAATTAAGGATTCCCTACTCTAGAAATCAAAAGAAAACATAGAAATGACAAATAGTTAAAGACGGGGTGCTTTTAACAAATCTTGTAATATTATTCCTAGTTTCTCATTCAAATTTAGAACACATATATGGATGCATGTAAAACATAAGAATATAAACAATGAAAGTAGAAAGTACTTCACTTCAATGGCTCATCACATGAATCTTGAAATATTATGCTTTATGATTTGATCCAGTCTGCTACTTGAACTTGCTACAAGAAGACTTCAAATACAGCAAAAATGACTATAGAAATCTTCAGCAAGTTTTTCCACAATAATACTTCAAAGGATGAAGTATTTATACAAAAATGTTTACAAAATATCCTAGAATACTCATAGGATTTTTCTAAGGAAATAAAAATATCTTTTACAAAAATATAGTGACAACTGCTTAACAACTAGCAAGTTGTCTTATTTATCCAAATAAAATAGAAATGTTGTTTTGGTTTGGGTGCAGTTGGCTGCCTTGTTGTCTCTAATGCTGGAAAAGATCTTTTAATATGTTTTGAAGTGTTATCTTCTCATCTGATACTCTTTCATTTGATACACTTTACCATCTGATACTCTTTAACCATTTTTTTAACTCTCTTACTGCTATAAATTCTATTTTCACTGTGTAAAAACAACAAACTGTCTTTTTCCTCTTTTACTATAAAACTGTCTTTTACTGTAAATCAGTGAGTTTTTCCCAAAATTCTTCATCAGGTATTTTGATATTTTTCAAATTCCTAAAGTTCTCATCTGCCTCTGTGTACCTCACAAATGTTGGTTTTACCACAAAAATATGCTTTATTTCATGCTGTAGATAAAACAGGTCTTCAAAGTTTTTATGTAGAACCTTTCCTGTAGGAATTCCTTGTCCTTTTATTTTATTTACTTGCTCTTTTGCATAATATCTTATCTTCTTGTTGTAGTCTTCTTGTGGCATAAGTTTGTCATTAAAAACAATAATATTTGACAAACCTTTTTGCCTTAAGATCTCAAATTTAACCATAAATTTAGTTATGTCTATGTTCATGTTTCCACACTTTTCTTCTAGCTTCTTCATCAAATTTTACTTTGAAATTACTTTTCTTATTTCAAGAATTGTCTCTGTTTTGTCAGTAATTTCTATCTCATCCAATTCTTGTTTGTTCTTACTATTGATAAATTTGAATATTTCTAGGGCCTCTTCAGGTTTGGCACCTAGTTCATCCTTTGTTTTCTAAATCTCCTTTTGAGCTGCATGTCGTAAATCCTTTTGCTCATAAATTACCTGTATTGATGGCCAAACATCATTGATGGATTCAATGATTTTGGTCCATATTTGATTCCTCATATAGGACATAGGTTCTTTCAAGGTTAAATCCTTTTGTAAGTTATTCAACTAAACATCCAACCTGTTAGCCCTTTGTTCCTGAGTTTTGGAATTAATTTGGGCTAGCTTCTTAGTGTCTTCTATATTTTTAATAATTTTCTTAAACCTATTGATCTCATTACTCTATATGGACATCTCTTCCATAGCTTTGATGATCTTATTGGCTTCATCTGTTTGTTGCACTGTTGATGTTGATGATTCTGTAGCTGAGGTAGTAGAATATGTCACTGGCACAACTGTTGCCAATGGGGATTTTGGAGCCAATTCCTCTGCTAACATTGATGGAACTACTATAGTTACCATAGGGATGACTGTGGGTGGAGCACTCTGAGTTTTAGCAGTTTATTTCTCTTGGAAAAGATTTTCTATTTCTATCTCCATTTCTTTAATTTGTGCTGTCATTTGGAGAATGAGACTCATCATCTCATCTTTCTGATTTGCCTCTTGCAACATCTCTTTAGTCCATGGATGTTCTGTTGGAGGAAGCTTTAATTTTTTTCTAAGTGCTGTTGTGTTAGCATTTTTCTTCTTTACCATCTCTTCTGTAGCCTTTACATTTGTTGGATCATAACCCACTTCAATTACCAATTCTTCTAAGGACTTGATTCTAGTGTCCTTGATAAGAGAAGAAGCTTTCTCAATCCTGATTTGATCTCTTAAATTGGTTATAGTGTTCTGAAGCTTCTGGGCACTCATTTCCTTATTAGTCATAGTAGAATAAATCATTTCAGAACTCTTCTTATGAAACTCAATTTGATCTAATGGATGAATTTTATCAGCAGGTACTTCAAGGTCAACCTTCTTGTAGTCTACTATTGTTGTAGGCTTACGCAATGTTATTTGTAGCATTGTCATAATAAATTTATTGTTGGTGTAATCAAAGGATTGATAATAATCTTTTCTGACTTCCTCGAGTTTGCTTTAGATACTGTGAATATATTTGATTCTTTAACTCTTCATGCTTAGCTTTGATTTACTTGTATTTCTCTTTAATATCCAAACCTATACTTTCTACTTGCTGTGATGATGAAGCCTCCATGTTTTTTTGTCTTTCAACCATATGAGTATCTAGAGTATCCTTTTCTTGCTCATTTATAATGACTGTAGCAAAATCTGTGTTCTTCTCTATGTTTTCTTCTTCTAAAATCTCAATTGTCACTTTTTCCTTGTTCACTAGATTGAGCTTAGGCTTTTTATTATATCTGAACTTAAACCTAGTCTCTATTTTTGTTTCAGCAGTATAGGTACCTTCTTCTCTGACTCTTTTAGTAGCTTTATCTTCTTTATTTATAGTTTTCAAGGTGTGACCAATATCACCCTGTTTGACTGCTTCTATCAAGGTATTTTCCAGCCACTCTGCTTGATTTAAAAGCTATTCAATCTCTAGAATTTTATCATGTATATAAGGCGTCAATTTTCATTTTACCCTAATTTTACTTAGAATTCCTTCAGGATCATAATTTCATAAGAAAATTTCTTCAAATTTGTATTCCAACAACTGTTTTGCTGCCTCTGTACCCGCAACACTATGATTGCAAATGAAAGGTCCTACATGATTCTTCAACTTGAATTGAGTCTTCTTTTTGGCAGCTAAGAAGTTGATAGAATCTGAATTTAGTATTTTCCTGATGTGCTCTAAGGAAAAAAATCTCATTGGCACATACTTATGTAGTTTATAGGGTAAAATATTTGACCCAAAAACTCTGATCTCTGTATCATCTTGGTAAAGATACCAATCTCCACTTTTACTTTGTTCTGACAGCTGTAATACTTTCTTTATCTCATCATTTATTCTTGGTTGTACACTATTTGTCAACATGTTTATCAATGGATGAACAAAACAATATATAAAATCCACATAAGTGAATTATTTTGATTATTTTCTGATCAAAGATGTCCAAAAGATGACTGATATAGGATTCCCTTCTACATCAAATTTATGAAGGTTTATAGGTTACTTATCTACTTGAAAATAAAGGAACATGTGAAAGAGAAAGGATGAATATCTGAAAACTCCTTCAGTGGGAAATTTCACAAGTTGATCTTGGATATTATTAGCTATGTATTCAACATAATTGTAGACAACAGAAGGATGTTGACCTGGCACAAAAGTGGATAGAAAACCTAGAATTAACTCATCTATATGCTCATCAGTAAAATAACCTAGGATAAAGGATAACATAGAAATGACATGCCTTGACCCTTAAGGAAATTTGGAGGTAGAATAAAGAGGGTTTAGTTTTGGTATTTCAACATAGGCATGCATGAAATTTTGGAAAATCTGAAATCTCTTAGGAAAGTCTAACTGAATATAGAGCTTTGTGAGTGCTTCTATGGATAATGGAATTGCATTGGGATCTGGTTTAAGCTGAAGAAATAGGTTAATAGACTCTGCAATAATGGTAAAAAATACTTATTTGTTAGCATTAACCATGGTTACACTCATCAATGTCCTATGTCAATCCTATTATTTAAGTTGAAGAGTTAGGTTAATAGACTCTGGAGTAATGGTAAACAATACTTCTTTGTTAGCATTAACCATGGTTCTTTGCTTAGGTAAATAATAGGATTGACACAGGACATTGATGAGTGTGGGACTACATACTTGGGTAGATTTGACTCCCAAATCTAAACATCATCTCCTTGATCTAATTATTTTTCAATACTCCAATAGTGGAGGTCTAAAAGATTGAATTCTATCACTGGATCAACTATCTTGTAATCTATATCAACTAGAGGTGTATGCTTCACATCTACAACATGAGGTTGTAGAGGGTTTACAACAATAGTGGTTTTGGGAGACATTGTTGGGTTTGATTTTGACATTTTTAGACCTTCTGAATGTTTGAAACTCTGTATTTAACTTTTTGTACCCTTATGTAAGCTTAAATTGTTTATAGAAGGTATTTTTGGTTTTAACAAAGGTTTATTGAATAGTAATAGGCACAAACTAGCTTTATTTTGGTTTAAACCTTCAAATTTAGCTTTAAAACTGATCTTCAAACTCTTTACAAGTTCAGGAAAAGGTAGAACTAGGGTTTTCTGCTCTTCTTTGAATAAACTGGACTAAAATGGTTCAATTCAAGCACATAAGGATCCTAAGTGTTTATAAAGTGTTTCTTTAATCAATCAAAGGATCTTTAAAGTCTATAAAAGGTTAAAATTACTTAAATTTTGATTTAAAAACTGATTGCAATATCAAAATCGTAATTTTATCAGGGTTTAGCAGCGAATTCTTTCTTTGTAGGTGTTTGGTCAATTTAGTGTGTCCTAAATTGCTGCATTTAATTGTCAATCCGGGAATCGTAAGCTGATGAAGTGCGGCGCACCATATGTGCAAGATAACCTCTTTCTTAACTTTTTGTCGTTTTATGGTCTTTCTAAGGTGAAATGGAAATTCTAAAGTGAAAAAACAAGCTTGGTTATAATTGTTTCAAGGAAGTGATATCCCCTATAATGATTTACCAATCTCGAAACTTTAAAAGCAAATTGAAATTACAATGACAAAAGAAAGTAAACTGCTGAAATGGAAAGTGTTGTTAATCTAATGAATCAAAACAAGAAACTAGTGAATATGAAAACTAAACTATTCTTGCTTCCAACTGAACACAAAAGAAACTACGCTTATGGAAATTCAAAATTGCAATGAAATAAATCTAAATCAGATTACATCAATTCATTTTCCGACCCTTCATCATTAGACCAGCTATGACTTGCGGAAGTAATCATAAACAACTTGTGTAACTGATTATTTAATTTGCAGAAAAGAAACTAATACTAAACTACACATTTCATCATGCAACCCCTCACCATCAGTCCAGCTGTGGCTTTCGGAGGTAACCGAAGACGCTAAGAGCAGCTTAATATATCTAATTTTGCAGAAAGGAAACTAATACTAAACTACACATTTCATCATGCAGCCCCTCACCATCAGTCCAGCTGTGGCTTTCGGAGGTAACTGAAGACGCTATGAGCAGCTTAATATATCTAATTTTGCATAAAGGAAACTAATACTAAACTACACATTTCATCATGCAGCCCCTCACCATCAGTCCAGCTGTGGCTTTCGGAGGTAACCGAAGACACTATGAGTAGCTTAATATGTCTAATTTTAACTACTGAATCAGATAAGCAAAACTGAAGTGCACAAGACAAGACTGAAGTTAAACAAAGACTGTGGAAAGAAAACTAGCAGCAGAATAATGTCAGTTTCATATCATTAGCAAAAATACTATGAAAATGCCCCGTGTTGTCTACCTAAAACCTGCACAAGAAAACTGATCAGTGTTTTAACAATCATAAAAACATAAAAGACAGGAATGCAATGGAAATTACAGAAATGTATGAACAGAAATGAAACAACTATGAAATATGAACATGTAATGGGTTATGATACACTGACTGCTTAAAGAAATGAAATGAAAAATATAAACATTAATACACAGAACCTCGGCTGAGCAGGGGCCCTCTACGCAGCTTTGGTAACGATCCTCAACACAAATTAAGTTATGAAAACAGAGTTTTTCACATTAAAAAGCAAGTCATTACAGACTGGTGGTATTACGGCTCAAGGCAGCGTAATCACCACATAACAGAGTACGCACATCAACTCAACAACTATATCAACTAACAACTATCAACTCACATTCACTAACTCTACGTGCGTATGCAAACGCTCTTTATAAAGCAATAAAATGTAACTGTCTCCTGAAGTTTATGATAACAGCCAGCACGTAGACCACTAAGGCCACGGATTTAGGAGTATGGCCATATTGGAAAACGGATCTATGGAAGGTGGGCGTTTAAATTCAACTCCAGAACTTTGCACAGATGTCAATTATCCTCCGTAAGCTTGGAAACAGCCGTATGGATGTTTCTATGCCACGAAACAGAGTCCAGCCGACATAGAACTCCACAGTTGACTTCCACGTGGATGGCTTTGACCGCGGCTTTCCTTGACGAATTTACTTGAACCAATAGGACACGAACCATGTCCTTGTCATTCCTAGCCCGCCCATGTGGCTCGTTTCCTTCGTTGACACCTGTAACATTGATTTCCACAAAATAGCTGCGGAAAGTTGCAGCGGCTGCGGAAAGTGACAAGTTTCCGCAGCTATATGAACAAAATCTAAATCAAATAGAAAACACACAAACATAATTAAAAACCATGTTAGATACCCTTTTGCACATGATATTGACAATTTTGGAGGTTTAGATGAGTGAAAGAGATATGGAAAAGTGTATGGAAAAGAGGCAAATTCGGGACTCAACAGTAGGAAAAATAAGGGTTTTTCTCTGGGAAAAATAGGCTTCACAAGGTTCAATTTCTCAGAAAATTGGTTCTTTAAAATGAAGGGAAGGTTATTTTCTTCGAGGAGTATCTGTTTTCGCAGGTATTTGATCTTTAAACTAGGTTTCTGAGGCGTCGAAGAGGCTTTCTGATGGTTGTTGAAGTATTTTGAAGTAAACTGGGAGCTTTATAATGTCGTTGCAACTATTTCAATGGCTTTTCTGGTTCTTTAGCATGAAAACAGGGCTATGGTGCTTTTTCTTTAGTCAGAGATGGTTAAAAAATGGATAGAGAATGCAGAAAGGGCTTAAACTATGCGTGTTATGAAGTTTTATAGCGTTTTAGGTTTAAAACAGTATTTGCATTAAATGTGAGTCAAATAAGACAGAAGGTGGTTTTGGCGCTATGAGGAGAAAACCATCAGTGGTTATCGCATGAGAAAAGAGTGGTAAATGGTTTATTTGGATCGAATGCGATCCAGTAATTTGGCGTCGCGTGGAGGAGAGAGAAGAGGGGAATACAAATTATTTCTCAAATCTCAAAGTGATTACCGATTGTGCTTTTAGAAATGTGATATCGTATCTGGATCATCAAATTTGGAGGGAGGTGTGCAAATGACAAAGATCAGTTGATAGAGTTGCTTGGTATGTGGGGCATGGGGCCCAGATAATTTATATGCAGTGAGGTTGTTTAATATGTTTAAACATAGTTTAAACATATAAAAATAATGTTATAATGTAGTAGGTGGGATATGTGTTTACACCATAAATGAATGATTTACATGTGTATTATGACTTTTGAGTGGGGGATATTACATATGACGTGTTTTAACCTTTGGGGGATAGGCGGGGATATTTGTCACATGGGTATTTAAACCATAGGTTAAATGTTAAAATAGTGGGTTTGGGATATTTTACATAAAGGAATTAATATATATACGGGAAGGGGTTTATATAAAGAAATTAATACATTAAATTAAATTTAATATGAAATGAATGGAAAATACATATAATTTAAACTAAGAAAAGTGTAAAAATAGGCATTTGAGCACAATAATGGTCCCATTTTAAAATATTTATCCATAATACTTAGTTTAAATTGTATTTTGTGGGTTTTTTGAGTGTTTTTGCATGAAATGAAATTAATTAAGGGGGCTTTAACTTTTTCTAAGCAAAAAAGGTGTTTTAACTTAGGAAAAGGGATTATATTTTTGGAAAAGGGTGAATATGTTGAGGAAATGGGCTTTTATGAAGGGAATCCAATACTTTTACCAATCAGCCATTAAGCCTTGGGTCTGATCCCAATACAAGTTAGAGAAATGCACTGAGAATATTTAACTGAAGGTTTTGAATACTGGAACATTGTGGGGGAGGGGAAATTAGTAATTTTCCAAATGATATTTCATTACATACCTTGCACAACTGCTTTCTACCTACCCATCATTATTCTAACATTTTTTTACTTCATTTGCATGGGTGCATTCAAGCTTTCAACCCTAAATCCATTTTTCTTTTTAAAGCATAAGCTATCTAATTCTAACCTTATTTCATCCAAGGGCTTAGATTAAACTGTTGAGCTCCTCATTTATTCTCTAACTATCTACTAATTTGTCAAGTTTAAATTGTTTTACATATCTTTATTCTCTATCTAAAACATGAAATTTAAAGCATGAAAAGTTAAGATTAATCTATTTAAATCGTCATGGATTATGGCAATTTGGACAAGTTGCACATAATCATTATTTTTTGCAGTTAAAGTAAATAGTAGTGTCATTTTGACTTGCTCACTTTCATGTCTTATTATTATCTCTTTTTTCTTTTGGGGTCCATTTTTTATTCTTTTTGATCTTTTCTTTTCAAGTCCTTTGATCTTTCTTTTAGGTCTTTTACCCTCTTTTCATTTTTTATTATTCAAATATGGGAAAACAACTTGCAGAAAGCAAGGTATGTACATATTTACAAGACTAATCATAGTCAATTCAAAAATTATGAACCCTATTATTATAGGACCCTAACGCCTTAGACCTTAGAGATTTTTAAATACTTTCCAAATTCTCTAATGTCTTTCAGCCCTGTAAATCCTTCTGCGTGACATTAAATAATGTCGTCTTTTTCTTATACGATTTTTTAGTGTTAACATAGCCAACATGCATTCATGACAAAAAAATTCCTCCCATCCAATCCAAGTGTTGAACCATGCTCTGATTCCACTTTGTGGTATCATATATCACCCAAAGAGAATGAAAACCCCGCTCTGATACCACTCAATAACACCCTCCTCCCACACCTACCCAAGTTCACCAGTCAATTGGGGTAAATATGTGACGAAGATTTAATATGAAATGAATCAACCTCCTAGGTACATTTAAGGAAGTGTAATTTTCGAACCAAAACTTTACTGACCTCCATCAGGAACTATAGGACCCCTAGAAGCTAAACAGCCGCACCAAGTGCCCAGGCCCTGAGCTGGACTAATTTTTCACTAACTTGCACTCCTAGTTGCTTGCATAACAAGGAAATCCAATGAATGTAAGCCTTCGGTCACATGGATAAACCTTCCTCCTTGTGACTGTAGCACAAATTAATTAGTTATGTGCATGCAACCTTGAGATCTGAGCCACTTTTTTAGGGCTATAATCCAGACCTCTGCCCAGAACTTGATAGAGCTTTCCAAAATATTAAAATACATCAAGAAAAAGATAGATATACAAAACTTAGTCAAGAACTTGACCTAACTAGGCATAACCATGACATAAATTTCATTAAAAACATTTTGAACATGAGATATATAGGTCATAATTACATATCTAAACATAGGGGTTGTTATAAAATTGATATTGTATGATTGTGTAAATTGGTATGTTTGCATTGATGTCAATCAGAATAGCATTGAGGAAGAGATTTTGTAGCCAATTATCAGGTAGTGGATGAACTCAAATCCTACATCAGACCCTCTCCATTTGAAAGTGCTCTGAAAGAGATTTGCAACGATGTGTTGAAGTATGCAAACGACCTCCTAGATGAAACTTTATTGGCTATCAAAATTAGTCCTAAGCAAGTTGTAATATGAGAAAAAGTTGGCATATCAGGACCTTGGGAAGAAATAATATCGAAGGTCAGTGTATCAGGAGCTTTGGTACATAATAGCATAGCAAGATGGCATATCGGGACATCAAGAGGACATAATATCATATGTCGGAATCCCTTATAATTCTTTTGAGAATTTTTTTTGATCCGATACCTAAGTAGGAGAACATTGCGACCCGATATTAGAACCTCAAAGAAGAGGACATATTAGAATATTGGAAGCAGGAAGCCATCATAACATTAGGGGTCAGAGTAGATTAGAACCTCAGAATTTCAAGGCCATCGAAACCTCGTAACCCATAATTCCTTATAAATTGAAATTATTTGAAAGTGTTGAAGTTTGCGAGGAAGAGAAAATACAAGAATTCGTTGAAAAACAAAGGATGGAGGGACCCTTTCTCTCTCCTCAAACATGACACATGCAAGGGGTTGATTGGACCCTTATGATTTGATGTGGAATATTACATCAGCATGATGTGGTAGTATGAAGGATATGTGGTAGTCAGTTTCAACATTTTTGGGTGGCTTAATGGGGTAAATGTAGGTGACATGTCTCACCATTAAGAAGATGCCACATGGAAATGATGACATTAGCGTGACATCATCTCGAAGGTTAGAATATCGGAGGTTGGAGATATCAAAGATTATTTATAAAACCATTTTGAGAAAGCTATTATATTAGGGGCTTTGATGTGGATTGGCACTTGGTCATGGAGTTTAGAGAACTGAGGATGCAGATTAGGGTTAGCATCTAAGTGCTATGAAATATATTTGAGTTCGAAAGCATCAAAACTCCTTTATAAATGTTTTTGTGAGAATATTATGATGCTAGTGGCTTTCGATGTGGACTGGCAGATGATCATGGGAGATCCAAAGAACCAGGATCAGAAGAGTAAATACAAAGGGAGATAGTTCCCCAATAGAATCCCAAAGGCCTTTGCACCTAAGTGTTATGCCACCGCCCACACCACCTGGTCATATGAGAAAAAAATAATAAGGGGATAAGTAGGAAGGGGATAAATGAACTTCAAAATATTATGATTTCGTAACATATTTTGAATATAAGTTATGATGTGTTAAGGATCCGATGGTGTAGTACAAATTGTTAAAGGATGAATGGGTTGGGGGCTACAGATTAAATGCAAGCCAAAGGAGTTGGTTGATGAAGTTAATGGAAAATGCAGATATCGTTGGGTCAAGGTGACGAGGACAAAAAATCTCAGAGAAGAACTTTTGGTTTGGTCTCGACGTTGGAACAAAGCCATCTATGATCTCCCATGCATGGATTTTGGTATTAAATGGCGAAAAAAGAAGCCATGCTGAAGTAAAATCAAGATTTGTGAGCCCTAAATAAGCATGGGTAGTCTCAGTGGAGTGTGTAGGTTGACTAATATTAAATTCTCAGCATGGAGAATCAAACAGATATTTGGTGAAGCACACAGGATCCCATCCTCATGTTGAATGTAGTGACAGAACTCAAGCATCAGATGCAACAACAAGATGGAGGAGCCATACAGAGGTACATTCGGGCATTGTGGAAATATTCAACAGAGGAAGAATTAAACAGAGTGCAGCAGAGGAAAAAAAAATAGCGATTTCCATTGAGAAAAATGGGGGAATACAGTATTGTTGTGGATGTGCTGAAGAGAGTAGAGAAGATTGTGCTATAGTTGAGAAAATGACTCAAGTATTGAATTGAATTAGAGTGTTATAGAGAGTCTTTGTAGAATAAGGTCGAGAGTAGAGGATAGGTAGTTGCTATGTGAGGCTAAGAAATCCCATGGAACATGTTATACCTCTGAGATAATTATTGGTTAATTAATTATGACAAAGCACCTAAAGTGTTTTGTTGTTTTAAATTTTTTGGATGACCAATGTTTTGAACTTGTAAAAAAACATGTGTTCAATCTTAAATAAACCTAAATATCAAGAAAAAGTGTTGATATCTACTTCTTAACAATATTTTGGATTTTTAAGGGGGGTGACAAGTGGAATTATAAGAAGATTATGATTTCTAGAATATTCTAAAGGAGCATAAATTCAATCATACAGATAGATGCAAAGTAAACAATGTCTACTGCCCAACAAAATGTATTTAATTTCATGAAGAAGTGATAATTTATTCATGCAGAGGAGCTATTGAGACAAATAGTTCAATAAAATAATCTTTGTAATACTTTATAACCTCAAAGGGATTTAAAATAAGTTGAAACTCAACTTGCTTTACTCAGTTCCTTTATAAGAACTTAAATACATGAAGATATAACATAAATGAAATGATAACTTAAGAAAAACTCACAAGATGACAAATTTTTTTGAAACAAATACAGAGTCCTTTCTTTCACAAAAATCTAGTTCATATTGATTACAATTCTACTTTAGAACCTCATCCCAAGGGTTCAACCCTTTGCAATTTGTTTTCTCGAAGTATTTATATAACTTTCTTCAAAAAAATCTAGATTAAAAAATCTAGATCCTTTTTGGAAATATCTAAAAATATTTATCAAACAAAAATGCAAAAATATAGCAATATCAAACTGAATGAGCTATTGGCTCTATAATAGAGGATTTTTTGTGCCAACTAGATCTGGAAAATAGGATTCTTTTTTTTTTAACTGCTTTTAATACATGCTTACTGGTCATTCAAGTAATTCACACAATTTTTCCCATTTATTTTCATCTGGAAGTGACTATTTAGTTAAATTTCGATAGACTTCATCTACTTCTGTGTATCTTTCGAAAGTAGGTTTGGAAAAAAAAAATGAGGTACTTCATGTCTGATAAAAAAATCAAAGCTGGGTCCTTCTATTAATGCTTTGCATGTGATGGTTTCTGTGATCTTTGCAAACTTTGATATGTCCTTAGAAATGTCACATAATTTTCTCTAATAATCTTCCATCTGAACTAATTCATATCCCATTCCTTGTAGTCTAGGAAGACCCTTCTGACATAAGACATTAAATTTCTTATGGAACCTCTGCACCATATTCTGAAAATTTTCACACTTATTTTCTAACTGTAACATAAGATTTTTCTTAGTGAGAACTTTCCTCACTTCTAGAATCTCGTATGTTCTATCTTCAATGTCCCATTCTTCTAATTCACATTTGGATTTTGAATTTATGAATTTGATTATGGCCATTGAATCAATGGGTTTATCATAAATTTCTTTCTTTAACCCTTTAATCATAGTGTTTGATTTCATAAGTAGTTTATCTTGTTCAAAGATAATTTGAATAAATGGCCATGTCTTAGTTATTTCTTCATTTATTTCAACACAAATATTCTCCTTAGCTTGTGCAATAGTGTCTTCCATAATGTTTTGATTTTATAAGTATTGTATCCTTTGGGAAAGCTTATGAGTCTTTGCAACTCTACTAGATAAACTTCATCTGATCTAAGCTTTCTTTCTTGTATCTTATCCAATTTCTCTATAAGTTTTTCAATTTCTTTAACTTTAATAGCTAAATCTTTCATGGCTTTCGTCATATATGTTGTCATAGTACTGGATTGTGTTTCTATTGATGAAAATTTTGTTGAAGTTGATGTTGTGGTTGTTGCTGAAGAGGATGCCTGCCCTGTTGTTGTACCTACTATTGGAACCACAGTCAATGGAATGGCTTGTACTGGGATAGTCTGTTGCTGCTTCTCTTTGAGGAGTTTTTCAATCTCCTTTTCCATTTTTTAGATTTTGTCATTTTGTTCAATGATTATTTTGAACAAATCTTCCTTTCCTTTCTCTAATGCCCCAAATTCTCTAGTGTGTGGATCTCTAGTTGAAGAAATCTTTGGTTGTTTCCTTAGAGCTACTATATATTCATTCTTTGATTTGATAATTTCTTCATCTTCTTCAATATTACTGGGATCATATCCCAATTTAATTGCCAGCTCTTCTAAAGACTTAATTTTTGTATCTTTAGATAGAGAAGATATATTCTCTAACTTTAATTGTGTCAGGATATTCTACACAAAATTTTGAAGTTTAGTAGCTGTCATGGAAGAATTGGTTAAAGTATTGAAAATCATTTCACCAGATTGTTTATGTAGATACATCTGGTCCATGGGGTGAATGTTTTTTGTATCAAAAGAGAAAATTGATTGCTTATAATCATCTATTGTCTGAAGCTGAGAAACCTTGGGTTCTAGGAAGGCAATTTGCATCTTTCCTTCTTCTGAATCAAAAGCTGATAAAAGTCTATGTTACGAAGTTGTTGTTTTCTTCCAAAATTGTGAAAATGTACTAAGCTTAAGTGTGTGATTCCTTCTTTTTATTTCTTAATAGGCAGCAAATATACTTGGTTCCTTTTGACTGCTCTGTCCTAACTCCCTTGTTGGTGATGAAATTGGTGTGAATGTTGTCATTGGAGTTATTGGAGTTGTTGGAGATGCTAGAATATTATCTGCTAGCCCCAAGACTAAGGGAGTACATGTTCCCAAAAGGGCAATTGGATGCAATTGTTCTATACTTTCTTGTTTTTCATCCTCCTCATTTTTTTTCTTCTGTATTTGATTATATACAATAAAATCCTTAGTTGAGATTTTTGATGTTGAAGGGGAAGTGATTTCTCTTGGTATTTTCTCTCCCTTTTCCTGAGCTAATGGAGTCTGTGAAGTAGATAAAATTTGATCTTCAGCCTCTTGCAAAGTGTTTTCCTGCCACTTCTCTTGATTCATGAATTGTTAAATTTCTGGTCTAGTACTATGAATATAGGGAACATAATTATGTTTTGTTCTCATTTTTTATACTATACCAAAAGGATCAAGGACTAGGTAAATTTGTGCTTAAAATTCATTTTCTTTAATATAATATATGCTTATTTCCCTGTTGTCCTTGCATTACATGTGAAAGGACCAATCTATGCTTTTATTTTAAACTGGGTCTTTTTCTTAGCTTCCTGAAAGTGTACTTGACCCATACTTATCATTTCTTTCATAAATTCCAAAGAAAATATCCTAATTGGTACATAATTAGGGAGTTTATAAGGGGCCAATTCACAACCATATATCCTGATTTCTATATAGGTTTGGTATAAATACCAATATCCCTTTTTTTTATCACTAAAATGTAAAATCCTCTTGATTTTTGGGTCTATAATGGGCTCTGCATTATTGTTCAACAAACTGGCTACTACATGTAAGAATTGATCCACAAATTGAGTAAATGTAAATTATGTGTTGTTCTTTCTGACCAAGGAGGTCCAACAAATGAGTGACTGAGGATTCCCTTGGATATCCATATGATGTAGTGGAAAGGGAAAACTTTCTGACTGATTATAAGTGAAGAGATAAACTAAGACAACATAATATTTGAAAACTCATTCACTTGAAAATTTCATGAATTTCTCATAATCATTTCTGCTAAGAACTCGCCATAACAGAAAACAATAGGTGGTTTTACACCACTTTAGAAAATAGAGAGGAAAGCAAAAATGTGCTCATCTATCCATTGATATGAATGATATCCTAGTATACATGCAATTATTGATACTATTTTCGTGACAATATTGGGAAAAATGGACGCTGGATAGGGAGGGTTTGTCTTAGGCAGTTGAGAATCATCAGGAAAGAAGGATTCAAAAACTTTATCTATTTGCGAGAAATCCAATTTATGGTAAATTTCCATGACATAATTTGGGTAAAAAGGATTTCCAGGATCAACATTTTTAGTTTGAAGCATTTAAGAAATAGAGTGATCATTAATGGACAAAAGAGTTTCACCATTTTGTGCCACTATAGTTCTCTCGCTAGGTATATAATGAAATTTACACCAAGTGAAAAATTCAGGAAAGTAGGGGGTTTAGGTAAAAATTTATTGAGGCAAGGTGGAATCCCATAATCCAATTTCATCATTGTTTTCCAAATGTTTTTGGTGGAGCCAATTATGGAGTTCGTAAAGGTCAAATTCAAAATTGGCATTTGAAATCTGGTAAAGATGGTAAACTAAGGGTTGGTGGTCCAAATCTAAAACTGGGGGCAACATTGGGCTATCATGAGGTGCATATTTACTCTTAGGAGCAATTTTTGAAAAAAAAAGAGGACTTGTTGTAAATACATGTTAAACTAATGCTTGGGTGTTTGAACAAATATTTCGGCAGTGTTGCAACTATATGGAAACCTTTTCTGGAATGTTGAGGTCTTTGAATAAATCACAACATTGTTCAAGTACCAAGGTAGTTAGCATAGAAATCCTACTGTCGAATTCAAACAAAAGTTTATAGTTTTAACAGATATCCATAGTGAACATTTATTTTGTGTGCGAGAGGAAAAATAATGTCAATAAACATTTACAATGGGAAAGAAAATATGTTATAACATCTATGTTATAATGGGTCAATGAAGGATAATTGGAGATTAATGATTGGTATGTGAGATGACGTGGAGTGGTAGGAATGAATGGTGTAACAGTCAACGAAAAAGAAAGATGTACTTGGAGAGGACCCAGAGGGGGTTGTAAGTGGTAAGTGGAATTGAAGAGGGGGGGTGTAGATTTAACAAGGAGATGACATGTTTCCAGAGGCATTTTAGTGGAGACGACCTACCCAGAACCCCCCCCCCCCCCCCCCCCCAATCGGATAATGTTAGGAAGGGCTAGGGGGGAGCAGGGAGGTGTGGATGTCGTTGATCTGAGTGGGCCACATCTCTTCCGTTCAAACTTGCATATGACTTATTACTTGGGAAAAAAATCAAATCCGTTAACATTTTATTACAAAATTTAGTTAACCATTTTAAAATGTATGGTTAATATTTTATTTAAGAATCTAATAACATAAACTTAAAAAATCTATAGCGACATTTGGACCAGCACACTATATATATGTATAAATAATTTTTAAGAATCATTTGAATGTTCTTTCTCTCTATTTTTCTTTAATTCTTTTCTTTTAATTTGATATTTTCTATGCCTAACATTTTTTCATGTTTATTTTTGTTTTATTTTTCTTATTTCTACATTTTGCCTAACGTTTTTTCATCTTTAATTTTCTTCTACAACATCTAACCTATCAAAACCAGATATGTTACAACATTGGTTCCAACTGGGGATTCCTTCCTCCTATAGGATGCAGAGAACTTGCAGATCCAAGTGCCTTCTGCTCGAGCTAATGGAGTCTTTGTTGAAAACAAACATACTTTTTAAAAAATGAAACAAAAACAGTAATATACAATGACGAATATTTGAAACACTATTTTATTTTCAATGTTGAATGTAATGCTTCAAATATTTTCCATTCACTCGCAATAAACAATATTGGACCTCAAAATTATGTAAGAAAAAGGTATCATTGCCTTTAACTTCTGCAATGTTGAAGGTTCTGAACCATGGATTATCAAACTTGCTATGTTTTCCTTTATCTTCTCTTCTAGCATCCCATATTAACACTAAGTCTCCTTCCTTGAAATCTCTTTCTTTGGCTTTCCTGTCAAATAAGATTTTCATTTTGTTATGATATTTTATAATCTTATATGAAAGCTATGTTTTCATTTAATTCTATAAACGAACTTATCTTTCTAGATAAATTATCACATTCTTCATCTTCTTGTTGGAAGAATTTCATAATAGGATAAACTAGCTGTGTAGGAAAAATAACTTCAGTACCATAAACCAGCTAAAAAGGTGATTTACATGTTGACCTTTTAAGAGAAAGAAGATCATTTAATACCCTTTTAATGACTTTAACCAGGATTTTGTTTGAAGAGTCTTCCAGTCCCTTTCCTTGTGGATAGTAAGGAGTATAATGATGTAACCAAATTTGGTACTTATGACCGAATTCAATCATTTTGAAATTTATGAACGCTTGCGCATTGTCTATGACTATTTATTGTGGACAGCCAAATGTAGACAATATATTCTCTTCAATGAATTTTATTACAATAGTATCAATAACATACTTAACTGGGATGGATTATACCCATTTTTTGAAATAGTTTGTGGCAGTAAGAATCCATCTATGTTGATTACTTGATGGTGGATGTATTTCTCCAATGAAATCTAATCCCCATTTTAAAAATGGTGCTTTAACTAGAACTAGGACAAGAGGTAATGAGGCAACTTTATGCTTTCTAGCAAACATTTGATAGGTTATGCAACTTATGACCTTTTCTCCTAATTGTGCAAAAAATTGGGGCCAATAAAACCCTGCCCTCAAAATTTTGAGAAAAGTTTCTCTCCAAGCATAATGACCTCCAAATATTCCTGCATGAAATTGATCTATAACACCTTCTGTTTCTAATTCAGTTAAGAATAGAAAAAGGATATTAAATGGATATTTCCAATATATACTTGCATTAATGATGCAGTATTTCACAACTTTGAGCTTGAGTGTTTTACACTGATTATTTGTAAATTCAGATGGACATTCATAGTTGCAAAGAAATTGCACAATATAAGTGTACCATTCAGATAAAATTTTTTTTTTATCAATATGTAGTGGAAGAGGAGTTGATTCAATTGAATATGAAGGTTCTTGTGTGTTCTTATCTTCTGAAGTGAGATAAGGTTCTTTTTTATTCTTCTCTTCTGAAGTGAGAGAAGGTTCTTGTCGATTATTCTCTAATGAATTGAGAGAAGGTTCTTGTGGATTCTTCTCTATTTAAATTTGCATCACAAATTTAATGCCTAGAATTTTTCAATTTGATTCAGGTAGAATTTTTGCTAGACCCTGACCCTTTATTAGTTTAGTAGAGTTGATACTCAGATCAAATTCCAATGTTTGAGTAATCCACCTTGCTCTTCTACCATTTGTGTCGGGTTGAGATAGCATTGTTTTAACAACATTGTTTGGAACATAGGAAGTAATGGGAGAATGTATTACATAGACTCTAAAAGCTTTCAAGGCTTGTACAAGTTCATAAGCTTATTTTTATTATTATTTCATATTTCAATTCGACATCCCTTGTGACATTGATAAAAAGGGATATTGTTTGGATATCTTCGTTTTCATTGTTTTGTAAGAGAATGACAACTACGATGGATTCAGAGGAAAAATAAAAAATGTTGAAAGGTTTGAGATAATCTAGACTAGTCAATATTGGAGCTTCTGAAATGGCCTTCTTAATCTGGTTAAAGGAAAATCTAGATTGAATTATCCATTTAAATTCATGATTGTTTCTAAGAATATTAAAAATATCTTTGACTATTTCAGCATAGTTAGGTATGAATCTCCTTAGAAAAATTATTTTCCAAAGGAAAGATTGGATTTATTTCTTATTTCTGGGCAAGGTAAGTGCTTGAATAACTGACACTCTCTTTGGATCAATAACCACTCCTTTATTAGAAATAATGTGGCCAAGTATCTTCCCTTATTTGATGAAAAAGAGGGATTTCTTTGGATTAAGTGGATTCCAAATTTCTAGCACATGTCAAAAACCTTTCACAGGTGCTTTAAATGTTCTTGATCAGAATTAGAAAATACAGTCAGCTTATTTAGATAAATGACAACAAATTTATTTATCTTACCAACAAATCCTCGATCCATGTCTCTCTATAAAGTGGCCCTAGAATTTGTTAGACAAAAATACATCCTTGCATATATAAATGTACCCCAAGGATTAGTAAAAGTTGTTTTTTCTCTACCCTTTGTATTGACCATAATCTGATTGTCTCCAAAAAAACCATCTAACATTGAAATACTGTTGGAACTTGAAACTTATTGCAATAATTGGTCCATTTTGGGAAAATGATAATTATATTTCAATGATGATTTATTTACATTTCTGAAATCTACACACAATCTTATGTCACCACTTTTCTTTCTAACTGGAACCAAATTAGCAATCCAATCCAAATATCTCAAGGGAACTATAATTTTTGTATCCAATAATTTTTTAAGTTCCTTTTCAATTGTTGGAAGTAAAATTGGATTTATCCTTCTTAGTTTATGTTTAAAAGGTTTGGCTTCTAGCTTAAGAGGGATTTTATGCCCAATAAGAGTGGCATCATAAGTTTTCAGCTCATCATAAGACCAAGAAAAAACATCTCTGTAATTCTTAAGGAGACCTAGATATTTATCTTTTGTTTCTTGTGGTAATGATGCGGAGATTTTTGTATTCTTGGTTTCACCTTGAGGACCAATATTACACTCTTAAATATCTTCATCAGATGAATTTATCATTGAATTCCTAGGGACATCATTATGATCAAAAATATTTTCGAGAGGGATTAACCCTTTTGGGATGAAATTGTTTGACAACTTAATAATGTCATGATCAACTATATTTTTATTTAATGATTATGTTTGATCTTCATTATTACCCTTTGGATCATTGTGTTGTTCCTCTTCAATTTGTAAAGCGCAAAATTCATCAATTACTTGTAGAAATGATTTCAATTGTTCATCTTCTTCAAAAAATTACCAATGTTTTAAATTATAATGATTTGAAGTTCTATATCTTACCTAAATCTAGTATTGGAGTTGAAATTCATTAGAAATTTTAAAAGAGCTTGCTGAAAAAGCCAAAGAGTCTGCATGAATCGTTTCATTTTTTGGAATAGATGTAATTTTAAAAGCTTGAAAAACATTGTCTACATAATCCCATACTTCATTTCTATAAGATCTAAGTCGTGGATGTTTTGTTTGAAATTTTTTTCTCACCTAATTAACAATGAGTTCTGAATCACTAAAAACAATTAGTTTCTGGATCTTTAAACTTTTGGCTAAATCTAGTGCTATAAGGAAAGCTTCATATTCTCCTACATTATTTGTAAGATCAAATTATAACTTGTAAGACTGGATAATATTTTCTTTATCTGGTGAGATTAAAACAATAACAACTCTAGCTCCTTCTTTTGATAGTGATCCATCAAAGTATAGTTTCCAAATATCAATTTTCTCAGTTCTTGGATTTTCCACCGTCTCCTCAATACAAAGTTGAGGGTTTGGGGAATCATTGGATGATAATGTAAAACATTAAAAATCTTGATCAACTGCATAAATAGGACTATTTCTAACATGATCAACCCTACAAATGGTATTTATAAATGACCTCTCTATATAACTTAAGGTGCTCTCCTCCATACATAGGAATAGTAGCATAAGACATATCCATTTGCAGAGTTCCTCCTAATTTCGCACAACATGATCTTGATAACAAAATTACAAATTTAGGAGGGATATCTGTAACTACTATGTCTAACACCACACTTTTCACTATAACTTGTGCTAAGGCTACAGCTAGAGCCTTTATAAGACCAAGGCGAGACACTTTCTTTGAATCAAAAGTGTATAAATCATGATAAGGTCTAGTAATCTACAGTTGTAGCTGATCCATGATTACTTTGGGCATAAGATTATGATAAGCTCCTAAATCTATCATAAAATTGCATAATAGAAAATCATGCACTTTCAAGTTGACATAAAAAGGAGGAACAATTTCATCAATCATAATCAGAACTAGGTTCAAAAATTAATGAGCAATTTTCATCTTGCAACTAATCACATCCCCTTTAGCATCCACACTTGTGGATTGTATCCATTTAGAAACCTGATTCTTATAACTTGGGTTGTTGGAAAGTTTAGATAAAGGAATGGGTATTTTGACTCTTTCTAGTTCCTTTTCAACATGGAAAGTTGTCAAAACAACTTTTTCCATAGTAGTTTTATCGTTTGATTGATCTAATGGATGTATGATAGTAGTTTCAGTTTCAGTTTTTTTGACTAGTGGTTCATTAATAGTGGTTTCCTTTGGAGGTATGCGAGGTCCTGATCTAGGCCTTAAATCATATATTCTATTTAATTATGCAATTTAAAATTCAGAGAAGGCATGGTATTTTGAAACTTGTGAATTTTGTTGTTCCCTCTGAGAGTATTGATTTTGAGAAAGGGGAACAAGGGCATTTTGATTTAATGAATGATCAAAATTATTTATATAATCTATGATTAGGGGGCTAGAATCTTCATGATCCTGATCATCAATTATTAATGGGGGTTGAATTTTCTGATCAGTATTAGGCCTCTATAAAATTTGAGCTTGAGGAGGTCTTCTATACTGAGTTTGAGTTTGAGTTTTGTTAGAAGATGGTTGAGATACTCTAGGTTGGGCTTCCATTTTAGAAATTTTGTTAGAAAGATTCCTTAGTAAAGAAGTGATTTCATCAATATTTTGATATTCATTCTTATTTATTTGAGAACAAAAACTTTTTTTTTTAATTTTAATTTTATTTTCAACTTTTTCAGCCTTTGATTTCATTTTATTAGATGCATAAATATTAGCTTCGATTTCAATAGCATTTGTTTGAATGTATTCTAGGGTAAGAGATCTTATTTCTCTCAACATAACAACAAAATCATCATCAAAATATTTTGAAACTATGAAATTTGTTGCTACTAGTGGAGGTTCACAATCAGGAGGCATTTTATTATAATTTTTATTAAACCTTTGATGAAATTAGATATAGGTTCTCCAGGGTTCTTGAATAAATCATCAAACCGTGTTAAGAAATAAAAAAATCTCTTTTAACTCCCCATTGATTATTAAAAACAGTAATTAATTCATTCCAATTACGAATGGAGTTTTCTCTTAATTGTATAAACCAAAGCCTGACATTACCCTCTAGAGATTGTATAAATAATCTAGTAAAAACATATTCATGTTTAATATTCATGTTATCAGCAAAATCTAAGAAAGAATATACACAAGCTTCTGTAGATAGTTGTGTCTCTCCATTAAATCTGGGAAAATGTTTTAAATAACTATCTCAGAAATTATTTAATATATTAGGCAAGACCAATGCTGCATAATGAGCTTGAATTATTGGTTGGATACCACCCATTCTATTTGGTGGAGTTGTTTTAGAATATGATGAACTTGAATTTGATGATGATGATGAAGTTGGAGAAGTAGGAATCCTACCTATGAAGTTATGAGAAAAACCACCAAATCCTTTATGAAAAGGTGAGTAAATTACCAGCTTTTTAAGCTGTGGGTCAAACCTTTGTTCACCTTCAAACAAAGGATTGGTATATATATATAAAATATCTTCAGGTTTGTCAGAAGTTGATGGAAAATTATCACCTACCAAGGAGATCAAATCAGTGGGTTTTAATTCATGTAATTCAATTTCTAAATCTGCTTCAGATTTTGGATATTCTAAAATGGTCTCAAGGATCTAATATGACTCTAATTGATGAAAAAGAAGAGAATATTGCAAATCAAAACCCTTATATAATATATCTAACACTTTTGGTGGTAAATTTGATAGACCAGGGGGAATCGATATAGGGCTAAAAGGATCATTTTTTGATACTATCTCAGGTTGGAATGAAACAAAGGTTGAAGTTGAGGCTTCTAGTCTTCTCCTCAAAGAGGAAAATCTCACCAGTCTCTCTAGATCTGACAATGGGGAATGGAGATGAGGATCTGAGTGAGGTCTGGTATGCCTTGATGAAGCTATATTTATTATGTGAAGTCGTCAAGTGAAATAATTTAACCATCTAACCCTTTATTCTACCCTTTATGAGAGCTCAATCATTTTCCCAGGTAAATTGATTCTACTCTTCGTCTCTGGCGACAACGCTGATCTGATGTTGTACCTCTGAGATAATTATTGGCTAATCAATTATGCTAGAGCATCTAAAATTTTTTGTTGTTTTAAATTTTTTGGATGACCAATGTTCTGAACTTGTAAAGAAACACGTGTTCAATCTTAAATAAACATATATATCAAGAAGAAGGGTTGGTATTTACTTATTGACAATATCTTGGATTTTTAAGGGGGTGACAGGTGGAATTATAAGAAGTTTATGATTTCTAGAATATTCAAAAAGAACATAAATTAAATCATACAAATAGATGCAAAGTAAACAATGTCTACTTCCTAACAAAATGTATCTAATTTCATGAAGAAGTGACAATTTTTTCATGTAGAGGAGCTATTGAGACAAATAGTTCAATAAACTAATCTTTGTAATAAATTATAACTTCACAGGGGATTTAAAATAAGTTGAAACTTAGCTTAATTTACCCAATTCCTTCATAAAACTTAAACACGTGAATATATAACATAAATGAAATGATAACCTAAGAAAAACTCACAAGATGACAATTTTTTTTTAAACAAATCTAGAATCCTTTCATTCATAAAAAGCCAGTTCAGATTGATTACAATTCTTCTTTAGAAGTTCATCCCAAGGGTTCAACCCTTTAAAATTTGTTTTCTAGAAGTATTTATACAACTTTCTTCAAAAATATATAGATTCAAATATCTAGATCCTTTTTGAAATATCTAAAATTGTTTATCAAACAAAAATTCAAAAATATAGTAATATCAAACTGAAAGAGTTGTTGTCTCTATAATAGAGGATTTCAGGTGTTCACTGAATTTGGAAAATAGGAGGCTTTGTTCCTAAATCTGCTCTGGATACCTGCTAACTAGTCATTCTATTAATTCACAGATTTTTCCCATTTCTTTTCATCTGGCAGTGAAAATATAGTTAACTTTTGTTAGAATCCATCTACTTTTGTGTATCTTTCGAAAGTAGGTTTGGAAAAAAAAAATGAGGTACTTCATGGCTAATAAAAAAAATCAAATATGAGTCCTTCTATGAATGCTTTTCCCATGATGGTTCCTATGATATTTGCAAACTTTGATTTGTCCCTATAAATATCACATAACTTTCTCTGATAATCATCCATATGAACTAATTCATCCCCCATTCCTTGTAGTCCAGGAAGACCCTTTTGATATAAGACATTAAATTTCTTATGGAACCTCTGCACCATATTCTACAAATTTTCACACTTATGTTCTAACTGTAACATAATATTTTTCTTAGTGAGAACTTTCTTCACTTCTAGAAATATTTCTATTCTATATTCAATGTCCACTGCATCATTGGGTTTATCATCAATTTCTTTCTTTACCTCTTTAATCAAAGTGTTTGATTTCATAAGTAGTTTATATTGTTCAAAGAAAATTTGAATAGATGGCCACATCTTAGTTATTTCTTCATTTATTTCAATCCAACTATTCTCCTTAACTTGTGCAACAGTGTCTGCCATAGTGTTTCTATTTTCTAAATACTGTATCCTTTGGAAAAGCATGTGAGCCTTCTGTAACCCTGCTAGATAAACCCCATCTGATTTAATATTTTTCTCTTGTAACTCATCCAATTTTTCTGTAATTTTTTCAATTTCTTTACCTTTAATAGCTAAATATTCATGGCTTTGGTCAGATTTTTTGTTGTAGTACTAGATTGTGTTTCTATTGATGAAAATTTTGTTGAACATGATAGTGTGGTTGTTTCTGAATTGGATGCCTCCCCTGTTGTTGTACCTTCTATTGGAACCATATTCAATGGAATGGCTTGTACTGGGATAGTCTGCTACTCCTTCTCTCTGAGGATTTTTTCAATCTCCTTTTCCATTTTTGAGATTTGGTCATTTTATTCAATGATTACTTTGAAAAACTCTTCTTTTTCTTTCTCTAATTCCCCTATTTATCTAGTATATGGATCTTCAGTTGAAGAAAGCTTTAGTTGTTTCCTTAGAGCTGCCATGTATACATTATTTGATTTGATAATTTCTTCAGCCGCTTTAATATTGTTGGGATCATATCCCAATTTAAATACCATCTCTTCTAAAGACTTTATTTTTGTATATTTAGCTAGAGAATATAACTTCTCTAACTTCAATTTTGTTTGGATATTCTGCACATAATTTTGAAGTTTAGAAACTGTCATGGCAGAATTGGTTAAAGTATTGAAAATTATTTCACCAGATTTTTTATATAGATCCATATGATCTATGGGGTGAATGGATTTTGTATCAAAATAGAAAATGGATTTCTTGTTGGTGATGAAATCAGTGTGAATGATGTTTTTGGAGTTACTGGAGTTGTTGGAGATGGTGGAATATTATCTTATCTTCCCGAGATTAAGGGATTACATGTTCCATAAAGAACGATTGGATGCAATGTTTCTATACTTTCTTGTTATTCATCCTCCTTAGTTATTTTATTCGGTATTTTATTATATAGAATAAAATCCGTAGTTGAGATTTTTGATGCTTATGGGGAAGTGATTTCTCTTGGTATTTTCTCTCCCTTTTCCTGAGCTAATGTAGTTTGTGAAGTAGATAAAATATGCTCTTCAACCTCTTGCAAAGTGTTTTCCTACCACTCCTCCTGATTCATGAACTATTGAATTTCTGGTCTATGATTATGAATATAGGTAGCATACTTCTATTTTGTTCTCATTTCTGAAACTATACCCAAAGGATCATAGGACCAGGTAAAGTGGTGCTTAAAATTCATGTTATTTAAGATAATATATGCTTCTTTCTCTGTTGTCCTTGCATTACATGTGAAAGGACCAATCTATTTTTTAATTTTAAACTAAGTATTTTTCTTAGCTACCTGAAAGTGTACTTGATCCATATTTATCATTTCTCTAATAAATTCAAAAGAATATCCTAATTGATACACATTTAGTGAGTTTATAAGGGGAAAATTCACAGCCATATATCCTGATTTATGTATAGCTTTGGTATAAATACCAATCTCCCTTTTTTGTTTGATCACTCAACTATAAAATCCTCTTGATTTATGGGTCTATCATGGGCTATGCATTGCTATTCAATGAACTGGCTACTAAATGTAAGAATTGATCCGAAAATTGACTAAATGTGAATTATATGATGTTATTTCAGACCAAGGAGGTCCAATGAATGACTGACTTTCCTATCCATCTTCTATAGTGGAAAGGGAAATCTTTCTGACTAATTATAAATGAAGAGATAAGCTAAGATAGATGAATATTTTAAAACTCCTTCACTTGAAAATTTCTCATGAATCATTACTTCTAAGAACTCACTATAACATAAAACAGTAGGTGGTTTTTCACCACTTGAGAAAATAGAGATTAAAGCGAAAATGTGCTCATCTATTCATTGATCTGAATGATATCCTAGTATACAAGAAATTATTGATACAATTGGCTTGGAAATCTCGAGAAAATGGAAGCTAGATAGGTAGGGTTTGTCTTAGGTATTTTAGCATCATCAAGCAAAAATGATTCAAAAAATTTAGCTCTTTGGGGGAAATCTAATTTATTGCAAATTTCGATGAGGGAATCTAGGTGAAAAGGCTTTCCAGGATCAACATTTTTAATTTGAAGAATTTCAGAAATGGAGTGGTCATTAATGGAGAAAAGAGTTTCACCATATATGCCACTACATTTCTCTAGCTAGGTATATAATGAAATTGACACCAAGTGACAAATTCAGGAAAGTAGGGGGTTTCGGGAAAAATTCACTGAGGAAAGGTGGAATCCCATAATCCAATTTCATCACTCTTGTAAAAAAAAATTTGGTGGAGCCAATTATGATTTTCATAAAGGTAAAATTTACAATTGGTCTCTAAAATCTGGTAAAGATGGTCAACTAAGGATTGGTGGTCCAAATCTACAACTAGGGGAAGCATTGGGTTATCCTGAGGGGAAAATTTACTCTTAGGAGTTATTTTTGAATAGAAAATAGGAGGACTTGTTGTAAATACCTATTAAACCGATGCTTGGGTGTTTGAATAAGTACTTGGGCGGTGCTGCAACTATATGGAAGATTTTTCCAGAATGTTGAGGTCTTTGAATAAATCACATCACTATTCAAGTACCAATGTAGTTAGCACAGAAATTATGATGTCGAATTCAAAAAAAAGCTTTATAGTTTTAACATATATCCATAGTGAACGTTTATTTTGGGCATGAGAGGAAAATTAATGTCAATAAACTTTTGCAAAGGGAAAACAAATATGTTTTAACGGGTGAAAGAAGGATAACTGGCTATTAATGATTGATATGCGAGATGACATGGAGGGTGACGATGGAGTGGTGGGAATGAATCGTGTAATGATCAAAGAAGAAGAAATATGGTCTTGGAGAGAACTTAGAGGGGGGTGTAAGCGGTAAGCGAGATTGAAGAGGGCTGGTGGAGATTTAACAAGGAGATGACACGTTGCCAGAGGCGATTTAGCGGAGACAGCTTACCCGGAGCCCCTTTCAGATAATGTTTGGAAGATTTATGGGGGAGTGAGGAGGTGTGGATGTCATTGATCTAAGTGATCCACATCTCTTCCGTTCAAACTTGCATATGAATTATCACTTGGGACAAAGAGTCACATCTGTTGACATTTTATTACCAACTTTGATTAAGCATTTTAAAATGTATGGTTAATATTTTATTTAAGCATATAATAACATAAATTTTAAAAATATATAGTGGCATTTGGACTAGCACACTGTATATATGTCTAACTAACTTTTTAAGGAACATTTGAATGTGATTTCTTTCTATTTTTCTTTTTATTTGTTTTTTCTATGCCTAACATTTTTTCATCTTTATTTTTGTTCTATTTTTATTATTTATAAATTTTTCCTAACACTTTTTCATATTTATTTTTCTTCTACAACATCTAACCTATCAAAACCAGATCTATTATGACAAAACAATAGAGGACCAAGAGAAGAAGTTGATACCACAATAAACTAGATTGGTATTTCTTTGTATATGTATATGCCCTTGTTTTCAATTTGAAAATTGTATGAAAAGTAGAATAATGGCTATATAGGGTGATGTCCTGCATTCATAAGAGATTAGTTCCTCTTGTAAAGTAATTTCTTACTATCTTAAGGGGGTCGGTGCCTCCTGTGAGTGGGTGCTCACAAAAAAATTGGTGTAATTAAGTACATGCTTAATTTATATCATAACAAAAAACATTTGGTGGTTTTCTCCCTTTTGGATTCCACGTAAAAATACCTATGTCAATATGTGTATATTTATCATGTGATGGATTGTATGTACATGTAAATTACTTATCTTGATATTCATTTTTATTGTGTATGAATCCTCTTATAAATAATTGATAGTAGGAGGCAAGATGTGGGGCAAAAAACCTATCCATGGTGGCAGGGTTAGTTTGTAGAAGCCTTGAACCATGTTGTAGGTGACAGAACGAAGGATCAAGTGATGTGACATCTGTCCTAGGCTGTCAAAGTACGATAGACATATGTGTCCTCCGCAGTTATCTACGCCGAGTATGGGAGGAGGGGAAAATGAATGGGTAAGTAGGGTTAAGATGGCTGCCTTAATGCTCCTAAACCCTAATCCTACTACCCTACGAAGGTGTGTGCACGTGGTTTCGAGTTGGAAGGATTCTTTGCGCTATTGGAGGTTTTGGTTCACCACTAACGTTCACAAAAAAGATGGTTAGTGAACGGGATATAGTAGATTTAGACTCGACGTCAGAAGACTTGTTAGCTGTTTGGGGGCATGAAGTGTCGGTGAAGAACCTAGAGCGGTATATTCTAGAATTCTGTGAAGTAGACATGAAAATAAAATATCTAGGAGGGGCCTGGGGCATTTCAAACGATGCATTGCTCCTAGAAGAAATTTTACAGAGCACTTTCAACTGTGCTTGGAGGGAAGAGTGTGATCCAAGTTATTTTCATCCCATGGCAATCCTTAGGAAGGAAGGAACTGTGCATGCCTCGAAAAACTTGCAAAAATCTCTTCTACAAGGTATTTCCTCGATCCTGTTTTTTTCTAGAGACCTAGAAGACATAGTAGCCAGTTGTGGCATTCAGAGCACTGTAGGTCTCAAAGGTTTTTTGGGAGAGAGCCATAGATTTCAGGATCCGGGTAGAGGAGCTTATTTGGTCGCTTCTAGTGCCCAAAAAAACCCCCATCAGTGGCAGGGCATAAATTTTCTCAAAAATATCCTCTTCTCACAGGGGAGTGAAGCGGCAGGTTCGTGGCCAGAGGTAGGAAAGGATTTGAATCAAAACCCTGGTGCCTTAAAGAAAACAGTGTTGGGAAGTATAGGGTTTCAACATTCTAAGCTTCTAGCAAAGGAATAGGGAAGGTGTTGAGGAACCCACAAAGGTGAGGAGGCACAGGAGGTAGCTTGGGCTACCAGAATACTAGAAGAAGGAGGACCTTCATGGGAGACCCCACATCAGTTCTTGAAAGGGTGACCTGGGCCGCCCATTCTTGAAGGTCCAAATGCTAACGAAAGGTCGTTAGAGGTCAAGGAAGGAGGAAGGATTGGGGTTGCAGGAAAAAAGAGAAAGAAGACCAAGCCAATTAGAAAGAAGGAGGAGAGCCCATGTTGTGTATTT
Organism: Pinus albicaulis; assembly: GCA_034641835.2. Classification (NCBI taxonomy): domain Eukaryota; kingdom Viridiplantae; phylum Streptophyta; class Pinopsida; order Pinales; family Pinaceae; genus Pinus; species Pinus albicaulis. Next base: position 255,448,363 of record CM076584.1, on the reverse strand, counting down.
GGAGTGGACATTCACATTAAAGTAGTAATGGAAGTAGCATAAACTATCCATGTAGGCAGAGTAAGAGGGAGGAAATACTCGGTCAATTACATCACAGACTAGGCAGCCTCGGCATGGGTGGATGCCCCTGGGAGTCCTACGGAAATAAAAAATTTAGCCCAGGGTTGGTTCATGATCAAGTTTGATAAAAAGGAGCATCTCGAATGGGTAATAGAAAAAAATTGGAATTTCGGGAAAAGGCCTATCCTATTCAGGAAATGGATGCCATTGCTCGATTCACAGAGGGAAAAATTGAAGAAACTGTGGTTTGGGTGAAGCTTCCGAGATTACCAATCCCTTTATGGATGGACTCAGCTTTCAGACCTATTGGTAACACTATGGGACAGTTCCTAGAAGCAGATCAGTCTTTCGAAAAATCTATGGACCTGAGCGTAGCTTGAATTTTGGTAAACTTAAACCCAAAATAATAACTAGCAGAAGAAATGTGCCTCAAATATAAGGATCTAGAGTTCACTTAGACACTAGACTACGAACACATTCCCTTTCAGTGCCACATATGTCATAAATATGGCCATCTGGAAAAATATTGTCCGCTTGGACACCATAGGAGACAGAAACAAAAAAGGATAAATCGAGGGCCAAGTAGGCCCCTGGTCACAAAAGAGCCCAGAGTATCTAAGGGGGAATTGATGAAAGGGGTCGAAGGAGCAAGTGAAAACATGACAGAAACAACTCCTGCTGAACTTATGGCCGAGAAAAATAGTCCAACAGCAAGGGATCAAGATCTAGAGCAGCCTCCAGTGTCCTCTTCCATCCACGAAGCTGAGAATGCGGTATCTATCTAGGATTTTATGATACTGGTCTCTTCCTCCCCACATTTCTCCTCTTTATTTACTTATGTTTTTGTTATTTCAAGGCATGGTCCCTCCAGGCCATCTCAAATGGAATCTATGAAAATGCATGATGTTATAAAGTATTTGGATAGTATCATAACCTCCATCCCTGATTCCCCCTTAGAATTCCCCTCTGTACCAGAACATAGATCACCCCCTCCTCATTCCATTATCCCTGAAAAACCCCCTTATAATTTAATATCTCTGATGAAGAAACCTATGAAGGAGGAGATAATTGGAGGTTTGGAGTCTCTCCCTATTTTGGTAGGCCCTAGAAAGACGAGGGGTAGGAAATAAAACCTATCAAAGGCACAAGTTAGGGCCAAAATAGACATAGCAGATGGGAAGTAGCATTCCCTATTTCAGGTGCTTAGAGCAGCACATATCCCCTCCCTGCATTATCTATGATCATTCTCTCCTTCAATTGCACGGGTTTTGCTAGTCAATCGAAAAAATTAGCACTTAGGGCTTTGATGAAGTCCTATGATCCGGAGGTCCTTATGCTACATGAGGCTTTGGGGAAGGGGGAGGAAGAGGTTGGAGAATTGGCTAGGATGTTCCCGGGGTGGTATTTTCAGACTCTGGATGCATAAGGAAGGCCTGGGGGTTTGGTTATGGGAATAAAAATTGAAAGGCTGAAGGAAATATCCTCTTGGGGTTTCAAAAATTCTTTAGCCATGGAGGTATTCTCAAATGAGCTCTGTCACCCTCTTCTTCTTTTAAATTTTTATGGCCCTTGTTTGGATAGGGTGCAGTACTGGAACAACCTCTTCGCAAAGTCCTGCATGAAAAACCCTAACCTCATCCTAGGAGGAGATCTAAATTTTTCCTTGGAATTTCTAAATCCTGGGGCCCTTTTTCTCGTGCATATCCCTAAAATATTTTTTCCTAAAAAATTTGGTATCATCTCACCTAGTCGATGAAAACCTGATTAAACCTAGGCCTACTTGGAGGAACAAAAGAATAGGTGAGGATAGGGAGGCAAATAAGCTATATTGTTTTCTCCTTAATGAAGAGTTGGTTGCTCAAACCTCTGTTTTTATACACTGGGTTGGGGAAGGTGGTATTTCTGACCACCTACCCATCCTCCTAGAGCTCAAAAGTCCTTATAAGAAACCGGGGTCACCCTTCAAGCTCAACTCTTCCTAGCTCAAATATTAATCTTTCAACCTTTTGTTCCATGATACCTAGAGGAAGGGAGGGTCGGATGAGTCAGGTAGTTTTAGCTTGCTCATTATGGAGAACCTCAAGAGAATGAAGAAAGATACTTTGGAACGCGAAAAGGTCAAAAAACTCAAAGAGGAGTAATATTTGTGGAAGATAAATGAATAACTTGATTTCCTAGAAAGCCCAGAGGGTGCGGGTTCTACCTCCATTGAATTGAGGGATAGATTAAAGAGTCTTGAAACATAAAGAAATAAAATTTTGTTGGATAAGGAAGAAATTTGGCGACTCAAAAGCAAAGCCATTTGGCTGACATTAGGGGATGAGAATACAAAATTTTTCTAAAACTATGCCAAAGGAAGGAAAAATATAAATACTATTTGGGGGATGCAGATAGAGGAAGGAAGTACTACTCGATATTTCAAGAATTTATCTCTTTTTGGATGTAAGCATTTCAAAACCCTTTTCAAAGCCCTTGTGGAGGTTTCTATAGCTGAAGTGATTAGGGTAGCACAATTTTTTCCAAGATATATAGAAGAATAAGGGAATGATATTATTATGGATTCTGTCTCAAAATATGAGGTGGAAGGGATACTTAAGGCAATGCAGAAGGAAAAGAGCATAGGGCCTGATGGATGTACGGTGGAATTATTTCAACACTTCTTCAAATCTTTGGGAGAGGATCTGATAGCAGTGGTCGAAGAGTCAAGGCACACGGGTACCATTTATCAACCTTTCAATTCCACTTTCCTCACCCTTGTTCCCAAGAAGGAGGATCCAAAATCCTTCGATGACTTTAGACCTATCTCCCTCTGCACCTGCATATATAAAATTATCGTAAAGGTGATAGCAACCTGTCTAAAACCCTTCCTCTCTCGAAACATCTCCTTGGAATAATTTGGCTTTCTGGATAGAAGGAAAATTCATGAGGTAGTAGGGGTGGTACAGAAAATTATTCACAGTTTGAAAAGAAGCCAGAAAAAAGGATCCATTGTATAAATCGATCTATCCAAAGCTTATGACGGAATCAGTTGGATGTATCTTCATCTACTCCGGACTCGTATAGGATTATGGATTGATTTCATCAACTGGGTGATGGGGTGTATCACAACCACTAGTATTTTCATCTTGATTAATGGATATGCTACTCCCCTTTTTCAAATTCAAAGAGGCCTCCATTAGGGATGCCCTTTATCCCCCCTCCTCTTTATACTTGCAGCGGAAGGGCTCAGTCTAATGATTCATGAAGCAAAAAGAAGGGGAGATTTAAAAGGCATTGAGGTAGCTGCCAACCTCTTCATAACCCATCTACTCTTTGTAGATGGTATTCTCTTGTTTAGTAACGGAAGCATAGAAGATATCCGAAATATTAAAGAGGTTCTCGACCTCTTCCTAAAGGCTACCGACTTAAGCATTAATAGTAAAAAATCTTCCATTACCATGGAAGGTATATCTCGAGTCGAGGTGGATAGAATCTCAAATTTGCTACCTTTTGAAGTAAAATCCCTTCATGACAATTTCAAATATCTGGGTTTCCATCTAAATCTGGACTCTTATTGAATACAGGATTGGCATTGGCTTGTGGAAAAAATTGAGTCCGGGATGAAGCACTGAGTTTTAAATGGATCTCTTGCATATGGAATTTTGTGTTGATCAAATCCATTGTTATGGCCATCCTGGTGTATTGGGAATCCATTTCATGGGTTCCAAAAATAATCATCTCCTCAATCAACAAGCTTTGCAATAGGGTCTTATGGTCGGGGTCAAAGTCAAAACAAGTAGTGCCATGGGTGGCATGGTAGAAACTAGTGCGACCAAAGGCTTGGGGACATTGGGGAATCAAGGAGATCCCTTCTTTTACCCTTTCTATGGTAGGAAAACTGGGTTGGAGACTCATCACCCTAGAAAATATAGGGTCGTCAGTAATTACAAGAAAATACATTGACCCGATGGCAATAATTGAATGGTTGCACCTCCCTTCTAAGAAATTGAAAAATTCCTCAATTGTCTGGAAAGAAATGCTGGCATCAATGAATAACATTGAATAGGGAATGGCTTGGCATGTTGGGGATGGTGCTCAAGTAAGGCTGGGTTGTGATCCATGGGTGGGGTGAAATGGGGGCTAAGCTCTCTCTAGTGAACAAATTGAGCATCTCGATCAATGAGGCTTCAGCAGTCTGAACCATATTGCTCAACATGGTCAGACAACCATGTGGCGACAAGCATGGATGGCAAGCAAGGCTCTTCAACTTGAAGATAGGTGGAAAGAGGAGTGGCAAGGGTACATCAGTGAATTACATAGAAAAAATGTCAGAACTCAGGAGAGACCGGATGAGATTTGCTGGGTTCACTCCCCCTCGGGTTATTACACCCTGAAATTTAGCTACAAATGGCTAATGTCACAAAAAGGTTGGGCGGAGCTGGAGTGGTGGTTCAAACCTTTGTGGGAGCTTAAAGGTCCTGTGAAATCAAAATTTCTCTTCTAGTGCATTCTTCAGAACAAAGTTCCCTCCTAGGATTTCCTTCAACGAAGGGGCAATATTAGTCGTCGTTAGTGCTCCTTGTGCAAGTCTAGTCAAGATTCTGTACACCATATTTTTCTCACTTGTACTTTTAATATCAGTATTTGGACCGAAACCCTGAGGCTCCTTAAGTTTTCTCAAAAGTGGGAAGGTCAAACCATATCGGAAGCATGGCAACGATGGTGGCAGGAATCACCAAACGACAGGGTGAGGAACATACCACTCATTGTAGCATGGGGAACCTGGATTACAAGAAATCGAGTCATATTTCAAGACATCATGTTCCCCATCAATCTACTAGCAGTGGAAGGGATTTCTATTTTTGAATTCATCCCCATCCCTTCAAAATCCCAACATGTCAGATCCATAAAAGTGCAATAAATTAGGGTAGACATTCCATTGGCATATTTTGATGGGGCATGTAACCCACAAAACAGATGTGGAGCAAGCCTCACCATACACTTTCCCTCTGGGAAAGTGTACAAAGCTTCGATTGGCCTCAAGCCTAGTACAAATAACTTTTCAAAACTTAAAACTCTTCACCTCCTTCTATGTTGGTTCTCCTCCCTTGAGATAAGAGAAGCCCAAATTTTCGGTGACTCTATGAACATCATAAAATGTTTTAACGGATCTCAAAGATGCCTAAATTACATTTGACTCCTTTATTAGATGAGATTATGGTTTTAAAATCCAATTTTAATCAAATCTCCGCTTGTCACATTTACAGGGACCAAAACTATGATGAAAACATCCTATCTAAGGAGGGTGTTTAGTAAGATATGGGGCTCTAGGTAGCAAAAGAGTTTGATGGATAGATGGTTTTAATCATGGATCAACCTCCTTTTTCCCGCTGAAATTTTCATCTGTTATTTTACTTGTTATTTTCTATTTCAGCATGGAATCTGTCCCAAACTTATGTTTTCAACCTTTTTTAATAAAATATTACTACAACACTGAACTATACTCTGAAAATCCCATGGTCTCTATTTCAGATTGTTTTCCTCTTAAGAGGAGATCCAGGAGATTGGTGTGAATTTATTTTTGTCCTTTTGGATTGTAAAACTCATTATCTGGGAAGGGGTCTACCATCCAAGTTTTTTTTTTTGTGGGAAGAAAACATAAACAGGTATGTTTTTCCCACCCCTGTTTAGGGCATTTTTTCCTATTATTAGGGAAGCACAGGGATTGGAAGTAGATGCTTCTTTAAAAATTAACCTTTTTATGGAGTCGGGAGGAATGGTCAAACTTTTTCCTCCTAAACAGCCACAACTCCATCTTTTTTTCCTTTTTTAAGAGAGAAAACATGCATTTCATCGAATGCCTTGAGCATATACTATGTAACCTTCTATATACTAATAGAATGTTTTATTTTTTTTTTGGGAAAAAAAATTAACTGATTATAGAGGAAAGAAGTAAAGACATATTCGTAATTTTTTTTTAATAAACTCACTATTACACATTCACTCGCCCTCTCAGTAATTCCTTATTCCAACAATTGGCATTAGAGGCAAGTTCCTTCAGGAATAGTATAACCAATAGAAGGTAGATCCATAAGAAATTATGTCTAATAAAGAGATTCAAGAGGCTTACTCAAGCAGAATACTAGTCTTTGATTGTACAAACTATGCCTTTTTGAAATTAAGGATGGAAGCATATATTATGTCCATGGGAGTATATTTTTGGACCATGATACTAGTATATTATGATGTCCCTGAAGTTCTTCCCACTGATGCAGTTGGTAAAACATTGTATGGAAATAATGCTAAAGCCAAGAATTCCACTCTTTTTTTCCTTAGTCAATCTGAACTTGTAATGGTTATGCATTGTAAGTCTTCCAAGGATGTTTGGGTGAATCTCAATCTGAGTCATAAATTAGATTAGAAGGTCAAGCAGGCCGAAATTCAAACCTTCATAATGAGGTTTGAAAGCTTAAAAATTAATGAAGAATAAAGTATAGCATAATAATTCCTCAAAGTTGATGTAGTAGCCGATATGATTATAAGACTCGGTGAAGAGGTGAAAGAAGATATAATTGTTCATAAGGTCTTAATATATCTACCCATGAGATTTAATGCCAAAGTATCTTCCATTGAAGAGATGACTGACTTAAAGAACTCAAGATGGATCAGTTGCTTGGTACTCTCACAGCCTATGAGATGAGAGTAGGAAAAGAGAAGTCTGAACCCAAGGAGGCAATGTTCAAAGTGTCAAATAAGCACAAGGAGCACAAAGACCATCAAGATTTCTCTAGTTGTGATTCTGATCAAGAGCTAGCTCAATTTTCCAGAAAACTAAAGCATGGCTCAGGGAAGTATAAAGGGAAGTTTCCCCTTAAATGATTTGACTGTGGAAGAGTTGGAAATTTTTCGTTCAAATGCCCTTATAAAGAAAGAACAGAAAAGGAAGATGATAAAAAATTTATAAAAAAATCTCAAAACATTAGAAGAAGAAATTATTAAAGAAAAAGGGACTCCATTTCAAAGAGGATAAATCAACACCAGAATCATATTGCGAGAAATCTTCAGAAAAAAAATTCAAATGAGTATTCACTCATGGAAGTTTATGAAAAATCTAAGAAAAAAAATAGTACTGACTCTGAAGAGGAAGAAGAAGAAGCAGGAGTAGCGGACTTTGAAGGAGAACTAATCAGTGATCTTGATGAGTTAAAGAAGGCCAAGAAAAATAAAAAGCAACAAAAAGAATGATTGCAATGTTCTGAAGAAGGTATGTACAACTCAGATAATGAATATTTTATTTTTCAAAAAGAAAAACTTGAAGAATCCATTAAAATCAAATATAGTTTATCCCTTCTACTAGAATGAAAACATGTAACATGTGAGAAACTACAGGAAGAGAACAAGCATTTCAAACAAGAGTTGTTCATTTGTGTCATCCAAGAATTGTTCATTATGTAATGTAAAGGAGGTTTCCCCTCGAAGTGGCTTATTTATAAGGATTTGATCTCTCTTTTCTTCTATTTTTGGAGGTAGTTTCATAACATTTGGTATCAGAGCTTTGGATTCTAGGGTTTTGTTGCTCCAATTAGGTCATTGTGAAATTTTTGATATAACTTTTTTTTTACGAAGGATCAGAAGCTTAAATTTGTATCACGATAAGCCAAAATCCTGATGAACGTCATGTAACAATTTCAGATATTGGTTCACAATATTGGCGGAGATATGATTTGTTGAAGTTAGGGTTTTTGCAGGCTCCCAAATTTCATCTAAAAGAAGCGACCTTGGGAAAATCGTCATAACGCTCTCTCTGAGAATCGGATTGGAATTATTTAAAATGTGGCTGAAAGAACATGAAATTTAGTTTCCTCTATATCAATTTTAGAGCCGAAGGAGGAAACAATGACATGTAGTATGTCGTACAAGTTTTCTCTACTGAACCAGTCCATAATTAGGCCATTGTGGGAGATTGGGCATAACTTTGCCTTCAAGCATCCAAATTAGGCTAGACATGTGACAATAGAAAGAATATTCATAGGGATACTATAGGACCTAATTTCAGATATTGAAGGTCTGAAATCATAGAGATAATTCAGTTTCAATATCGAGCCCCTCAAAAGCAAGAAATGATATCACATTATGAGGATAAAAAGTGCGACACCATATTTATCCAATTGATAAATCTCAAGCAAAAGGGTTCAGTGGTGGAGCACATTAAGGACTTCCAAAAATTGAATATAAGGGTAAATTATATTCCATAGGATCATAGGATTGATTTCTTCATAGGGACTTTAAAGGATAAAATCCAACATGAGGTTCACCTTTGGGAACCTGATTCATTGGAGAAGGCATTCAGGTTGGCAAGAAAAATTGGATGTAAAATTATGGAGACAAGGAAGCCTACTACTCACATTTATAAAGATGGAAGTGTTTCTATTCCTAGAATTCCAAAACCTACAAGGTTGAAACCACAACAATTGGAAGAACAAAGAGAAAAAGGTATTTTTTATAGTTGTGATAGAAAATACACTAAAGGTCATAAGTGTGTTGAGAAGAAATTATTTTACATAGATTTTGAAGAGGGGGAAGAAAATGAACAAGAAACTTCAAAAGAAGAGGGTATACACCAGGAACCAACCCTATAGAAAGAAGAAATGAGTCTGACCATATCGTGTAATGCATTGGTAGGAATTACCACTCCTCAAACTCTCAAGATAAAATGACATATCAAGAAGAAAAAGGTAATAGTGTTGATTGATTCGGGTAGTACTCATAATTTATTCATTGTAAGGTAGCCAAGGAATTGAATTGCTTCCTATACCCTCGACTAGAACGTCAAGTGATGTTTACAAATGGAGGAACTATAAATTTCTTCGAAAAATTCTATAATATCAAGCTAACCATAGGGGAATATGTATTGAATAGTCCAATGCTTTCCATTCCAATGGGAGGTGTTGATGTTGTACTAGGAGTACAATGGTTACAATATTTGGGGACGTTAGCTTTTAATTTTCAAGTTTTTTTCTTGAAATTATTTTCAGAAGGAAAGGAAGTTGAATTATGGGGTAGCATAGGGAAGACAGGAAAGATAATAAGCTCTAATGTCATGACAAAGCTTCTCAAGAAAGAAAAACGAGGCGTAATTGCACAATTATGCTCACTAGAAGTTCCAACATTAAAATCATCTATTTCTCCAAATCTCCAAAAATTCTTGGAAAAATATTCCAAGGTGTTTGAAACTCCCAAAGGAATCCCAACTATTCGTGATCATGATCATGCTATTCATTTGATTCCATGAAGTGTTCCTCTAAACATCAGGCCTTACAAATATTCTTATGTCCAAAAGAGTGAAATTGAACGTATGATTGCAAAAATGTTAGAAGTTGTTATAATTCAACCCGGTCAAAGTTCTCTCTGCTCCAGTAGTATTGGTGCACAAGAAGGATGGATCATGGCGCATGTGCTTGGATTATACGGAGATCAATAAGCTCACTATTAAAGATAAATTTCCTATTTCTGTGATTGATGAATTATTGGATGAATTATATGGAGCAATTTATTTTACCAAGTTGGATCTTCGTTCATGATATCATCAAATTAGAATGAAGACTGAAGCTATTCTGAAAACAACATTTCGAACTCATGAGGGTCATTATGAATTTTTGGTCATGCCTTTTTTACTTACCAGTGCACCTTCTACATTTCAAGGGTTGATGAATTCCTTTTTCAAACCCTTCCTTAGAAAATTGCTATTAGTATTTTTTGATGATATACTAATCTATAGTAGGTCTTGGAAGGATCATGTTCAACATGTTGACAAGGTGCTCAAACTATTGGATGATACAAAATTATATGCAAAAAACTCCAAATGTTTCTTTGGAGTACAAGAGGTGGAATATCTGGGTCATATTGTATCTCACGAGGGTGTTAAGGTAGACCCTAACAATATTAAATACATTAAGGAATGGAAAGTCCCCACAACCATAAAGAAGTTGCGAGAATTCTCGGGTTAACAGGGTATTATCACAAGTTTTTTAAGAATTAAGGGAGAATAGAAGAACCTTTAACAACATTATTGAAGAAAGATGCATTTTCATGAACTCCTGAAGCAACTAAGGCCTTCGAGCATCTTAAAGAGGCAATGTGCATATCACCGGTATTAGCTATGCCAGACTTCACAAAAACCTTTATTGTGGAATGTGATGCCTGAGGAAATGGAATTTGTGTGGTTTTAATGCAAGAAGGAAGACCCATTTCGTTTGAAAGTCATCCAATCAAAGGAAAGTATTTACAGAAATATATTTATGAGAAGGAAATGTTGGCAATACTACATACACTAAAGAAATGGCGACCTTACCGAATGGGAAGACACTTCAAGGTAAAAAATAACCATGATAGTCTTAAACACTTTTTGGAACAAATACTATCTTTAGAAGAGCAGAAAAAATGGATTTTTAGCTTCTGGATCTTGAAGTATGACAATCCTTGGACAATGTGCTTAAGGGGTGGGAGTGCTCCATAGTGTAGGTGACTAAATTTCTTTTGCAAAGGTTCTTCCAGCTTGTGACTGTTATGCACTAAAACACCATTTTTCGTTGGATCCACAAGCAAACTATATGGGCCCACCTTCTTGCACACATTTGGCCAAAAATCGACTATCTGTTTGGTTGCAATTTCTTATGATAACTCACTCTATCATCAATCTTGGCTACACAGCTAAGGTCTGCCTTGGTTGAAACTGAAAGAAGATTTTTTGTCAAGCGAAGGACATTTAAAGGTATCATTTGGCTGTAGAACATCGTCTGATACCCTTTAGTATTGTAAGAACTTACCAAGGGAAACCATGCTGCCCTTTCTTAGTATCCATCTATAAATATTGGAAACCAAATGACAGATTCTAAAAGTCCGAGCATAATTAACCCCTAGTCTATTTCAAATTTTCAACTTTCAAGTGCTCTTTGGCATCTTGATGTTATCAATTCTAAGTTAAACCTGCTAACATAGATGTTTTAGTATATCAGAGAAATGGGTCTATCAACTATTGAATTATTGAAGGGATTATTCACTTAGTATGATATAGGAATAAAATGTATATGTTCCTGCCAATTTGCAAGTTTTGGTTCCTTTTGTGGCAAAGATCTGTTAAGGAAATGTTTTACTTTTGAATTGCAACTGCAAGTGGGAAACCACTCAACTTTTACTTAAAATAACATGACACGTGTGAAAATATTATCAAGGATGCCAAATGTAAACACGAAAATATATTGCATGAAAGAGTCGTCGATTCCTTTATATAGATGAAGTTCAGTTTTATATCCTGACTCCTTGCTTTTCTTTTACCATAAAAATATGTTGGAGACTTGGGCTCTAAATATCTACAGGATTCTTCTTTGCATATGAATGCATTGTACTCTTTTGAACATTTAAAACTAGTACTCTGTGTGTGCACACTTTACATATGTTATTAGATGATATTTTTTGACATGAGTGGATAACTAGACAATGATTAAGAAAACATCACTTTTGATTGTTTTGAATTATTAAACTTCTACTATTTGAATTAAATTTCTTACTAACAGGGATGATAATGCTAAGAAACCTAGGCAGCAAGACCTTTTTGGTGCCAGCATCGATGAGATCATGGAGGCAGCAAGTTATGGATTAGGTCGCAAGGGGCATAGAAAAGAGGTGTTAATTTCTATCTTTCATTCACACCTGGAAAACAATTCAAGATGTTCAAGAATAAGAATAGTGTATAATGGTTAGATGAGTTTTCAAGCCTTTGGATAGTAAGCATGATACAAACACTAATTTATTTGGAGGTTGCAGTGCCAAGTGGTCCTTAATTTTTTTGGCACATCTCTTGATATTTCCCTCCTTGTTGTCTCGTGTGATAGTATAAGAAGAGGAGTCGTAGAAAGGGGGATGGGCCAAAGTTAAGTCCTGAAGTGACAAAGAAAACAGGTGATGTTAATCTTCTTTATGCCACAATTCGTTATGATGAGGTAAATATTATCCTTGACTTTATTAATTCAACTCGCTTTGTTGTTTGGATTTTCTTGGTAAGACATTTGGATTTAGCATGTTCTTACAAATGATACTTCTATTGATTACAAAAATTAACATAATAAAAAGATATCTTCAGCCCCTGAAATCTGGAGGGATTTATGGGGAAGTTCACACTGTGCAAATTGGATAAACCAGAGGACAACCTCCTACTTAAACTCCTAAACTGCAAGTCCACAGTGTGAAAGAGACAAAACAATGCTAACCCTACTATACAGAAATTAACCAAAATTGGGACTTAGTCTAATATCCATGAGTCCGGCATCATAAAAACAAAATTAAGCCCTTTAAGGTTGGTTAAATATACTGCAAATAGCAGAGAATCTTGGTGGGGGGCATAGTATTTTTCTACATTGGTTGAATCATTACCTCACCCTGTCAACATCTCTCTGCCTATCTAACAAGGCTTTTTTTCATTGTGGAAATTCTCTTTGAACTAGAATACGAGAAAAACAAGCATGGCCAGGCTCCCCGTAGCAAGTTATTGTTGTCATAAATTTTGCATGCAGTAAATTGTGTCTATTATAAACCCTAAATTATAACAACAATCATTAAATTAAAAGTATCATGTATTTTGGATCTAATTGAGCATTTCTAGTATTATCTTAGCCCTCTAGACTTAGCCATAGGTCCTTCGAATTTCTTCCCTCGTCTAACTCGAAGCCTGACCTTATCGAATAATATCCTTGGAATTTGGTGTGTATTTAGTAGAATCCTTGAAAGGTATTTAGCCTAAGAATTCTCGGGTTACTTAATCTCCAAGATTTTCTGAGATAGCCTCCGTTGTGGGGACATCCATCCATAGAATAACAGAGGAGCAACTACTAATGTGAAAGTGGTGACTGATCCCTATGTTTCCCTTGAGCTAGAGTAATTAGTGAAGCTTTGCACTAAGGTGTTACACTTTGTTGTAGCAAGCCCTGAAGAATCCTATTTTACCCTAAGTACTATCCTTGGAATGAGGGGAGTGCCTAGTGGGTTTCCCCAGGATATGTATTTCAAGGAAACAAATAAGAGAATATAAGCTCCCTTTTATATATCCTTCCGCTTTTTGTTCTATTGTTGTAATTCTTGTATATATAAGATGTATTTTTCTATTAAAACCAAGCAGAGAGTAATTAAGATGTCTACACAAAAAAATCCATTAACAAAACCAAGCAGAGAGTAATTGGTCACTTACTTACATAGGGAACCCTAAGTGAGATAAACCCTCCTTAACATCATTGATACTAGTCATATGTAAATAGAAATCATAAAATATTATGTTTAGACAAATAAACCAATACAATAAGAAGAGTAAAAGGAGACTATTTTGATATCATGGACTATAACATGGACTCCAAATGAATCTGAATCCCATCCTGTAGCCAACATACTCACAAAGTGATAAATAGGAACTAAGCTATTTTAAAATAGCAAAAGGGAGGATCACTAACCTTCAACTTGTTTGTATTTAAAATCCCTTGGATAAGCAGGCACCAATGCATTTGCTACCAACAGGATATGACTGATATTCAAACTCTTTTCGAGGCTTCTCCAACATAACCAAGAAATAGTCCCTACAAAAAAAATAAAAGGTCACTTTTGTCCCATATATGCCCAAATCTTGAAAGTGGTCTCTTAAAGAATTCCATTTTCAGTGTCCTTTTATTTCAACATTGACTTCCTTTCCAAATCAGAGACAACATACAATATGTAAAGTGTTGCTCATAACAAGGTCATGAAAAATGGCAAAACATTTCACCCATAGTAGATTATTAAGACAAAGTAACAGACTTGGAAAACTAAAGGAAATTCTTACTAAGCATTAAAATTTAAAAGTCATTGATTCATTTCCAAAAGGATGGTCACTTGAATTTTATCACTTAGAGTCTGTGGACAGTATAGTAGTGCTAGAATATAAATTTTGATGTGCAATAAAGTCGCCATAGTGATGGAATAAAGTAGGATTCATAGCATAATGGAATATTGTCCCATATATGCCCAAAGCTTGAAAGTGGTCTCTTAAAAAATTCCATTTTCAGTGTCCTTTTATTTCAACACTGACTTCCTTTCCAAATTAGAGACAACATATAATATGTAAAGTGTTGCTCATAACAAGGTCATGAAAAATGGCAAAAAATTTCACCCATAGTAGATTATTAAGACAGAGTAACAGACTTGGACAACTAAAAGAAATTCTTACTAAGAATTAAAATTTAAAAGCCATTGATTCGTTTCCAAAAGGATGGTCACTTGAATGTTATCACTTAGAGTCTGTGGATAGTACAGTAGTGCTAGAATATAAATTTTGATGTGCAATAAAGTCACCATAGTGACTTAGGAGTGGCATGTGCAGGGGTGGCTATTTACAACCCTAGAGGACCACAATAATTTACAATAATTTACTAAAACCCTAGCATTGTTTTAAGGTCCTATGTTGTGTGCAAGGCAGGTCAAAAAATTGGTGGTAATTGGAAATTCCATGGTGGTACTTCAAGAAATAATCAAGAATTCAACAACAAGACCTTCCAACCATGTCCAGATTGCTAGACATGATTCATAGCATAATGGATTATTTTCCTTTTTCATCAAAAATCTAAATCAAATGACATGAAAAAGAGGGGTGTTCTTTTGTATCAGGGACAAATGACCAAAAATTAGGGAAAAATCTTTTCACATTAACTTCCATCACAATTTTCCTAATCAACTACAGTTTGAATGTGTTAAATTTTCTAATCCCAGAAACCTGACTAATTATTTCCTGCCAGAATATTATGCAGATCTACTGAATTGAAAGCAAAACTAATATTTTATGATCCAAATGGATTTTACAAACCCAAAAAACTTATATCTTCAAAAGTTGATGCAAAGGTTTCCATGTCAAAGAGCTCATCGAGCGCTTTCCAACGATTCTTGAACAAAGTCAAACGGACGTCATGTGAAATAGATGTTCTTCAATAGGTTTGCTAGATATATTCACTGTAAAATAGACTCAATATTGTTCCTCTCAAGACTTCTCTGTAATTTTATTCCAAAAACAGAGATCTGTAGGTCTGAATTTGTCTTCAAAACTGCCACTATAGATCCGAATTACAAGACTGTTGCAAGGTCACATATTTCACCACAGGTCTGAATTAGAAGGGTCTGAGTTGTAGAGAATAGTCTCAGGTCTGAGCTTCTGGAAAGGCCAAAGTTACAGGCATGTTAGGGCCGAAATTTCAGGCTTTGATAGGGTCAAAATTTCAGGCCTGGTTTTAGTTCCGAAAAAATTTATTTCCACAGGTGCAAATAGGTCTGCAAGAGATATATCCTTCTAGTCCAAAATTTTTTAATTATGATCTCCCTTTTAATCTCCTTGGCCTCTTGTTTTATCTCTAAATTCTCACTGTATTTTTCACCGAAATTTTCATTCCAAAATGATGAGCATGACTAGTTATTTATAGTTGTTTGTGTATGAACTAAACAGTCGTGTATTTTGATTAAGGAGCCGACATACCGATTTAAGACGACTTGTGCATCATTTTTGGCATTTATTTAAACCAATTTTAAGACTGATACAAGGGACAATTTTATGGTTAAGTCTGGGCCTCAGCGCTTGATAGGAAAACCATACAATATAGCGGTACTTGTTGTATCTTCTGTTGTAGTGCAGACTTGTTTTAACACCTCCTTTGCTGAACACTTGATAGTTGTAGTGGATCAATAAAATTATGTTAGATCCCTCCTTTGTGGCTCAAAGACTCTTTTTTTCATATAAAATTCTGCATGTCAAAGCCTCTCTGCTCCTTCACTTCCCACAGGACATGTCACATTGTCAAAGCCTCTCAACCCTCCTGCATTCATTCAGATCACCAAACTACACATATGTTACCTGAAATAGTAGTGCTCTAGACCTCCACAAAAAAACATACATATACAAAAAAAGAGAGATTTTATTCCTGAGTAGTGGTCATTATAGGGCTCTAGTTAGCTGGATAAAACATGCATGCAGAATAGAAAAGGCAGATTTTCACCATGGAGTGTGTTGTTGCCATCATTCTTAGACAGCTAATATTTTTTCTCATTTAGTTTGAATTCTCCATCCTTGACACGGTTGGCTACACGACCCACCAAGGCACCAAAGTAAGGTCTACTGGAGCTCATGTTCTGCATTAATATACAATCTCAGATTCCCCATGGTAACACATACATTTGAGATACATTCCAATATGTGAGTAGAAAGTGTAAATTTATCTTAAAATTCTAGCATATGATGGCAGTACTAATTTCCAAAGGGAAATGAAAATACATACCATGTATGAGGCAATATTTTCATAGACAAGAAGTACGTCTGCTAGATGGCCTGAATGCATAAATACCAATACTTAATGAGCTAGCTCCCTCTTAGTAAATGATGGTAAATCAGTTGAAGGGTAGGGTTTAGGGATGATTACCTTTAGCATCAAGGAGAGTGAGGGAGACGAGGGTAGCTCCCCAGTTGGTTATATTTATATATAGATCGCCTCTCCGAAGTTGAAAGAAACTTGGGGCATTGATCTTTCTGTAGGGATGACCATAATGAGCCAACTTGCCTTTCCCTTCCAAATTTCTTGGATTCAATTCCCATTTGTGCCCTTGACTGCTAGCATGGAATTTGTAGAGGTGAATGAAAAACTGAATGCACCAAAAATGCAAGAGAATGGATGACACTTTCACCATCATCGATTGATTGACTGATCAAGGGATGGATGGATAAGCTAAAGCAGAACATTCAATGATATATATAGAGAGACTCACATAGTCAATACTAGACTAGGGTGTGTCTGTATGCCTTAAGATAAGGTCACGGTGTAAGACATAACATGGATTGTGTGCAACTATAGACAACCCATGCACTATGGCTACCAAAAAATGTAATCTTTGGAATCTAAACTTGTTACATTTTTGAGTTTTTGTCTTATTACCCCAAATTTGTTTTTGGCCAAATCTTAATTTTGTTATTTAAAATGGAATTTTGAGTACATATATGGATTAAACACCTTGAAAAAACCCTAGAGTAGTACATTTTTGTTGTTTGTAGATTGAAGGACCTAAACTAATGCAACATGGTTTTGTGGTTGCCATTTCTAAAGTTGGGCTGGCCAAATTCCTTTTCGACCTTTCTACCACCTATATAATCAAGTAATTTTCTATCACCTGTATAACCTTGCTTTTTTATAAAAAAAAAGAGGTTCCTACACTCAAAGAATTGGCTTTTCCTAGCCATGGGGCAATTATAATGTTGAAATTCTATAACCTTTTGGATGATTAAAAGATCCAATTTTGTGATTGCTAGCTTGAACTATGTTCAAATTGCTTTTTTGGGTGTAAACTGTTGGTTAGTTGAAACCCTTTTATCAACTGCACTGTCTAAGTAAAGCCTAGATAATATCTAAGATGAGGAGGTTGGACGTATTTCAGGCTGTTGTACTCAAGCTAACAGTCAAACATAAGGTTATGCGTATGCATGTGGTTCAAGGTATCCTTTTCCTCACGTTATTCTCTATGAATTAAGGAATGTATGTTGCCAAGGAGGAACACCTACTGTTCTAGGATCTAATACAACCAGAAAGTTACTAGGAACACCCAACAACGAGAGGTATATCCAAAAACCACTCCAAGTAAGATATGAAAAGGGCTCTTGAAATGCCTCTGAATACCAAAGCACTCCAATGTTTATAATGACATACTGATGTCCAATTCAAATTATACCTAAGGATTTCACAAAGGTTCTAGTGCCTTTGTTCAAGGGTTCATTGTATGTTTCCAAGGGTTTCAAAAAAAAAAACTTTCACTAGATATTAACAGCCCTTATGATATTTTTTACCACAACCATTTCTGCCACAAAATTTCTGTAAGGTGAAGACACATGAAGATTTAAATTGGTTCATATTTGAAGGAAAGATGAACTGTTTTGATTGATGGGTATCTATAGTTTTATTGTTGGCTATAATTTTCTTACAATGACCCTAGATGTAGTCACAAACAAGTAATAAAGATTATTGTTGTTCACAAGGTTGAAAAGTTTTCTGAAATCCCTCAAATTATCCCACAACAAGCTTCCCAAAAACCCCACATCATTGTTGGAAACATTTGTTGATTTCACCTTTATTTTTATATTATTTTTCATGCTGCCTTATCTGTCCAAACATTGGTATCAGAGCCATAATAGTGCCATCATTAACCCTAGTTATATTTGTTGGTGAAAATTTACCACAGTTGGAGGTATCAACCATTGGAAAGACCAACACTATTGGGTTCCAGAGAACCACCAATCAAAGGATATATCTACTGTTGTATCTTCTGTTTAGGGATCTTCACATGCTGCCATCAAATCTGTGGTCATTTTCTTCTATATATAATCTTCATATTGCCTCATAATCCTACAAGAGTATGTTACATGACCTAACATCCTCCCAGCAAAATTTGATATTATATGCTGAGTTATATTTATGCTTGGATGGTGATCTGTTTGCTTTGTTTGGAGACCATGGAGGATGAAAAGATTATTGATGTCAAACTGTTCATGGAGGCTACCACCAAATACTGCAATAAGGGAGACTTTCCCATGATATTTTTGGAACCTTAAAACCATGTTAAAATTGTTTGAAACATGAGCCCTAAAACTAAAAAAAATGCTGCAACAAAATCACTATAATGTGATGGAATTTCTATTATAGGACTTCTCTACTAATGCTCATATGCTGTTTGAAATAATCAAGTTGAAATTTAGAACCTAACTATCGCTGGTCTAGTATGCAAAATCCAATTCCTGGCATGAGGAATATGATGAAGCCATTGGCTAGGTTACATGTTGGCAGTGTATGTTATGTTGATCTATTACTTTTTCTTTTGGTTAGAAACTAGGAACTTCACCACAACATCATACCAATATGTAAAATCTGAATTAATTGTTGTGAGACAACTAGCATCTAGGATATTTGTTTCTGTCCCATACTTTGCCATCAACATCTATGTTGTATTGCCTGTGAATGTGTTGAATGGAGTAGCTATTGTGGCATCTTTATGATTGTCCGTGTCAAACATACTGTTCTGACATGTCTTCTCTATGTGGGGAAGGTATTGCTACATTGTATTTGCTAAGGATGCATGTTCACCAAGACAAGTCAAATACTTCAAAATGTTGGATGTGTTTTGTATTATTGTTCTAGAACATATTCTCTTTGTCTTTGTTTTGTATTATTGTTCGAGAACATATTCTCTTTTTCATTGTCTTTATTTCACACATTGTTTTAGGATATTTGAGTGTTTTAGGTTATTTAGGTTTTTGGCCCTGAAATTAGTGATTGAAATGCCAAATAATCACTTTATAATGGTGGATTTGCTTGTCTATTTGAGTTATTTTACATAAGAAATCTTCATAAGTAGATCTTAAGTAGATATTCTACCCTTAGCTCTATTTCAAAGTGTTGTAAGAATTTCTGAGGACCTCTTCTATTCCTTGACTCGAGGTGGTGGATTCCCCATCCTGTTGAGGCCTTTCTCTTTCATCTAGTCCTTCATTTTCCATTGAATCTGATTCAAGAGATTCTCCCACTGGATCTCTCTTGGGTGATTCTTGTGGTGGTAGTCCATGTATCGTCTTTAAAAGTCTAATTCTTCCCTTCACCTACTTTTCATAACTTCCATGACCATTAGGTAGGGACCTGCAATGTCGATGGTGTTTTGTTTGTTTAGTAAAATATTTTCGAGACTTTAATTTATTGAAAGTTGTAGAATTTACAATCTATGAAGTTTCAAGATATAATTTTTAAAATTCTAATTTTTTAAAGGGTGCTAGCTCAATGGAAGAGCACCTGCTTTACAAGTAAGAGGTTGGTGGTTCGATTCCATTGTGCCTTGATATTCATATATAGGGAATGACAAAGATCAGTTTTTGGTGATGGATGCTCTTTTGACCATCACCAATGAGCTTATGGTGACATTTTTTGACCCTCACCAAAATATGAAATGGTTACAGTCAACAAACGCCACCATATATACGCATCAATAGTGACGACCATTAAAGGTCTGTCACCATAAATCATTGTTGTTGATATGAAATGGTGAGGGTCATTGTTTTTCATTATAGTAATTATTCATGATGGACCTTGATGTCACCAATGAGTTTATGGTGACGGTCAATGAACGTCGCCATATATATGCACCAATAGTGACGGCCATGAAAGGTCCATCACAAAAAATCATTGTTGTTCATATGAAATGGTGACAGTCACTATCCGTCATTATAATCAATATTCATGACGGACCTTGAATGTCACCATAACACATACTTTCGGCGACGCCACCTTTGGTGACGTTCAGTTTTTTGGTGACGGAGGCTATTGTTTGTCACCATTTCCCATATGAAATGGTGACGGTCACTATCCGTCACTATAAATCATTATTGGTGATGGACCTTGAATGTCACCACAACACCTATACTTTTGGCGACGCCACCTTTGGTGACGTTCAGTTTTTTGCTGACGGAGGCTATTGTCCGTCACCATTGCTCATATGAAATGGTGACGGTCACTATTCGTCACTATAAATCATTATTGGTGACAGACCTTGAATGTCACCACAACACCTATACTTTCGGTGACGCCACCTTTGGTGACATTTAGTTTTTGGTGATGAAGGCTCTTTTCACCCTCACCAATGAGCTTATGGAGACCATTTTCTCCCCTCACCAATGTGTTTTTTTCTTGTAGTGCCAGCTCCCAAAATAGAAGAAAAGAGAGATCAACTCCTTAGAAATAAGCCAATTCGAGGGGGAAACCTCCTTTATATTACATAAATGAAAAATTCTTGGATGATACAAATGAAAAAACCTCCCTTCTATATATAGGAGTCCATGGGGTCATAATATAATCCTAGCCAACATAACAATAATAATGTAAGGGTACAATAATAACAATATGGGGGTTACAGGGGTACAACAATAACAATAAGGGGGCTACACTAACAACAATAAGGGACTACACTTGTAATATAGGGACCTAACATGGCCCTCCGCTTCAAAAAAGTGTTTTCCTCAACACTTGAGTAGCACTGGATGCTTTTGTATAAAATTCTCATCCTCCCATGTTGAATCTTCAGTGGGTAAGTTCTTCCACTTGATGAGATACTCTGAAATTGATCAATTTCGTAGTTGTCGAGTTCTTGTATCTGTGACTGCTTCAGGTTCCAATATGATTTTTCCTTCCTCGTCAAGTTCTAGAAATATTGTTTGAATTGGAAGTTTGTCACCTATAACCTTCTTTAAGCATGAAACATGGAAAATTGGATGCACTTGAGAAGAAGCAGGAAGCTCCAATTTGTATGCCATAGTACCAATATTTTGCAACACCTTGTAAGGACTATATTACTTTGGCGATAATTTATTATCTTTCTTAGCTTGCTTGAGGGAAATTTGTTCGTATGGTTGTAGCTGTAAGAATACCCAGTCTCCTACATAAAAAATTCTCTCGCTGTGATGTTGATCTGCCCGTTGTTTCATTCAATTTTGTTCCAAATTCAGGTTATCCTTTAAGAGTTGGAGATCTTGTTGTTGATGCTTGTTGTGATCTTCCACTACTTGAACCTTAGAATTTTCTCTTAAAGATTATATGATGGATGGTGGATGATATCCATAAAGTGCCATAAATGGGGTCATTTTTGCTGCAGTATGGAAGGAAGTATTATACCACCATTCAGCCAGAGGTAACCACTTGACCCATTGTGTTTATTTATCGGATAAAAAACAACAAAGATATCCTTCCAAAAATTTGTTCACTATCTCAGTTTTCTCATCGGATTGAGGATGCTAAGATGAGATATGAGATAGTTGAGTACCTAAACAAGAAAATAATCCAGTCAAAAAATTTCCAGTAAAAATGGGATCTCTACTGCTTGCAATAATCTTTGGGTTTCCATGTAGCTTTTGAATTTTTTCTGTAAATGCAGTAGCAATTGTACTTTCTTTAAATGGATGAGATAATGCACAAAAGTGTGCATACTTGGTAAGTCTATCAACTACCACCATGATGACACTCGTTCCTTTGGACTTAGGTAAACATGTGATAAAATCCATTGAAATATCCTCCCAACATTGACTTGGAATGGATAAAGGCTGTAGAAGACTCGGGGTCTTAATTGTCTCAACTTTATTTCGCTGGCAAACCAAACATTCTGCCACAAACTTTTGAATATCAGATTTAAGGCCATCTCAAAAAAAAAATTTCTTCACCATGTGGTAAGTTTTAAAAATCCCGAGTGTCCTCCTAAGGGAGATGTGTACAATTCCAAAAGAATCTTTTGTTTTAGTTTGGAAATCTTACAAAGATATAAGCGATATTTGTACCATAAGTAATCATTTTTCTAACTAAATGTATTATATGTACTAGGATATTGCTGAAAATTTTGAATGAGTGTCCACACATGTTTGTCCTTCTTCCATTCATCCCTTGTTTCAGTTATCCAATCTGGTTGGATAATAGAAATGGCACATAACAATGCTTCCACCTCTTCATCCTTTCTTGAGAGTGAAACTACAACAACATTTAGCTTCCCTTTTTTGTAGATGATTTCAAAGTCATATTCCAACATCTTTGTGACCCATTTTTTCTGCTCTTCTAAAGATAGTATTTGTTCCAAAAAGTGTTTAAGACTATCATGGTTATTTTTTACCTTGAAGTGTCTTCCCATTCGGTAAGGTTGCCATTTCTTTAGTGTATGTAGTATTGCCAACATTTCCTTCTCATAAATATATTTCTGTAAATACTTTCCTTTGATTGGATGACTTTCAAACGAAATGGGTCTTCCTTCTTGCATTAAAACCACACAAATTCCATTTCCTCAGGCATCACATTCCACAATAAAGGTTTTTGTGAAGTATGGCATAGCTAATACCGGTGATATGCACATTGCCTCTTTAAGGCATTGGAGCACTTCTGTAAGTTTTGTTTCCACTTTGAAGATTAAATAATCTTAGGGCCACCAGGAGAGGAGGTCATCCCTAGATCATCTGAAGACCATTTTCAAAGCTTGTAGAGTCTATTTTGAGGTTTTTGGGTCTTCTGAAGCCAATGGAGTAGGTTGTAAAACCATTGGAGCACTGTAGGTGCATGTAATTATAGAATTTACCATTAATCCAAAGAGGGCCTAGCTAGTTGAAGCAGGTCCATGGAGATGTAGCCCAAGAGGGGTGAACTTCGTTATCAGCTATTGTGTAATGTGTTTGTTTTGTGTTATTTCTTTACATTTTATCTATTGTACATGAGTTTTTAAAAACTAATTAACTCATAAATTGTTCATAAAAAACACAAAAACTTGACACATAAACCACTTCACAAATGGCTAATTTGAGATTATCCTAAACACATTTATATTTAACTAATGAGGGAGATAGCACAAAAAAACTAGCTTTCCCATATTCAAATCAAGTTGGTATCATAGCACAGTTTAGCTCATTTTTTCCAAGGTTAGCTAGAAGAGTTAGCTATTCATTTTAGAATTCGTGCGAGAAGAATTTAACTATGTGCAAGTTTATGTGTGTGAAGAGAAGGTCAAATTGAGGAACGAGTTCTCAAATCATAGCAAAGAAGCTTTTTATGCATCAAGTGTGATGGAAACTTCATCAAGCATTGTTCTAGTCAATATTCCTTAGCAAAACTCTTTGATAAAGATATGTTGCAGAAGATCTACATCATGAATGCTATGGTGCAAGATATGTATGAAGATAAGAGGGAAATTATTACACTTCAAGAGCATTTGATTGCCATGAAGGAGGAGAAGCAAGAACTTCTTGAAAAGATGCATGACATGGAGACTCAGCTCCATATTGCAAATGAAAACATATAAAATATGCATGAGATGGAGGCTAAAATCCATGATGCCAAGGAAACCTTAGCCAAGTATGTGCTTGAAAAAGAGGTATGCAATTCAAGTTTATCTTCTAATTCTTCTCAAGATGAATGTGCAGGTGCTTTTGAAAGACACACTAGAGGAATAGGGTCCAAATTATTGATGAAAATGGGTTGTGAAGGTAAATAATTGGGCAAACCTACACAAGGCATTGTTGAGCCAATTGTTATTGAATAAAGGCCTAGATATTTGGGCCTTGGTTATGAAGAACATGATGGAGAATGATCCAAAGCCATTAAGGCACATGAAGGTGTTCCAGAAAGGGCTTCCATTGTATGTTCATTACATCAAGCTTGTGAAGTTTGTGTTCATGAGGAATGAAAAAGTTTTTCACCCACTTTGCAAGAAGATGCTCATGAGCATGCAACTAATGAGAATGGAAAACAAGAGGATGTTGAAAGCTCTAAATTCATTGAATGCGTTTTTGGTATTCCGAAGTGAACCACTACCTCATCAAATTCACCTCCTCAATAAGGCGACAAAGGTGAATGTTCAAGGGATAAATCTGCCTTTAATCAAGTTTCTTTTGATTATGATAAACATGGAAAATTCTCACATAATATTTGGGAAAATTTTGCTCATTCCTTTCATGGTTTCAATAACCATATTGTTTTAAGATGTTGGAAGAAGATAGGCATGCATAGGAAACTTTCTAAACAAAGGAGGAAGAAAGCCAAAGGTCCATTGGATAATTGAAAACATGTTGAAAAGAAGATGAAATTGTTTTTCACTCATTGCCATAAGTAGGGTCATCTTGTAGACAAGTGTTGGACTTTGTATCTAGCAAGTCATCCATGACATTTTAAGAGAGTGGAGAGATATCTTCAAAATAATGGAAAAGAGGATTCCATAATTGATGTGGGTCAGGATGATTTTCATGATGAAGTGCGGCTGAAAGAAGCGCCATTAAAATGGTTTGGTAAGAGATGGTTAGATTTCTTATCCAATTAAGGCCTTGCATATATTTTGATGATTGATGCATTTCTTTGCCATTGAATGCATTTATTTTCTCTTGAAAATTATGTTGCATGTTGCATGAAGCAAGATGTTGGAGAAGTAGAGTTATGTTGACTCACTTTGTTGCAAAAAAATTTATCATTTCATCTCTCCAAGTACTTGTACATGTCAATGGGATTGTGTACTTGTGATTATGCATGCGAGAGAATTGAGAATTGTATACATGATTTTGTTTGAATTGAGAGTCAGTTGTTTGAAGAGGCATGTTTTGTCGATGGTTTGTACACCGAGATGTGAGAGTACATGGCGATGTTCACATGATGTGAAATTTTTTGCTTTGAAGGAGAAAAATGATATGTTGTCAAGTTATGTTTCTTGCATGATGTGTTTTTCAGATTGATGGTTGTGTTTGTGAAAAGATGTCGCAGGATTTTGTGAAGGTCCACGCTTGAGCAAGAGGCTCATGATTTTATTTCATTCTCAAATCATGGCATGAGCAACATGTCAATATGGGAGGATGATGGAAGGAGTGATCGAAATATGGATTGCGGGAAAAAATTTGCCAAAAATCAAAAGCGCTCAAAATCACACCAAACCGTGGCTAGCTCGGAGGCCGCCACGTGCCCCATTCCAAGGTCTAACTTCTAACTTTGGGGTAAAGTTCGAATTTTCATATATGCCAAAGTCCAAATTTTATTATATGGTTCAAACTTTGAAATATCATATGGTCTATGGTCTAAATTTCAATGTTTTCAAAATCTGAAATATCAATTAATGTCAAAGGTCAAAATATTAATGAAACAAAGGTTTACACCTTAGGCATTTTGGATCAAAAATTTTACATACAAGCTGGACGGAGGTCGGGACTCAACCCCATGACCTGCCCCAACACAACACGCTATCTTACCACTATGCCACTATAATAGTTCTTAACTATAGTGGGCCACAAATATCATTTATTGTCATATGGTATGATCGAGGAGGGAATGGAGGGGGCCAGCCCCGCAGTTTAGCCCCCTCCCCACAAGACCATACTCCATAACCAAATGTGGAGCGAAGATTTTAATGGTGTAGATTAATGTTTAAGTGCAGGTTTAATTACCCATAACCACTATGTTTAGCGCTAATCCATATGCTAATGCGAGATTAGGATGAAAATGTGCTTAATGTATTTAACTACATTTTATCCATTAGTTAATCCAGTTTAAAAATACTTAACTGTAGTTTAAAATCGTGGATAATTTGGCGGAGCCCCAAATTCGGCGCCAAATCCAAATTTGGCGGCCTTAACTGGAGTCATCTCTAGATTTAGTGGAGATTTCCTAGGCCAAATTGTTTTTGCCATAAATTTTGCAAAATTCGACCAAATTGGGCCCAAGAAGAGTCATTCCTAGATGATTTGGATGCTCTAAGCATGATGGTGTAGGTTGCAGAGGCTTTGGAGCACTTCTGTAAGTTTTTTTCCACTTTGAAGATTAAAGAAGCTCGGGGCCACCAGGAAAGGAGGTCATGCCTAGATCAGTTGAAGACCATTTTCAGAGCTTGTAGAGTCTATTTTGAGGTTTTTGGGTCTTTTGAAGCCAATGGAGCAGGTTGCAAAGCCATTGGAGCATTGTAGCTGCATGTAATCATATAATTTACCTTTAATCCAAAGAGGGCCTAGCCAGTTGAAGAAGGTCCATGGAGATGTAGCCCAGGAGGGGTGAACTATGTTATCAACTATTGTGTAATGTGTTTGTTGTGCATTATTTATCTGCATTTTATTCATTTTAAATGAGATTTTAACATCTAATTAACTCATAAATTTCTCATAAAAAAACACAAAAACTTGACACATTAACCACTTCACAAATGTCTAATTTGAGACGATCATAAACACATTTGTATTTAACTGATGAGGGAGCTAGCACAACAAAACTAGTTTGCCCATATTTAAATCAATTTTGGTATCAAAGATTAAGGTCTGCGATTTAAGGCTGTGAGACTTGAAACAGGTGGATTGTAAGAGAGGGAGGTTACGAAAAACTCTAAGATCTCTCAAAAATACCATTCAATCTGAGATTCACATAAGATCTACATGGAAGAGTCATTGCTCATGGTATTGATAGCATAATCACTATTGAGCTATAGGATTTATTGTTGAGGTAGATCAACCTAGGGGTAAAATATCCTATGAGAGAGCACATGATATATTTTCTTGGTGCAAAATATGTCAATGTGAGCACCTTATGTGTGAGAGATTTGCATTGGGAGATCCAAATAATATGAAAGATAAGATATTCTTTTATTAAGGATCCAGTTTTTGAGTTTCATGTTAGGAAAGCCAAGTTTTTAACTTGAAATCTATGGGTTTTTCTAAAGATTCTACAACACAACCTGCTGGAACTTGATATCAAATCAAGGATGTGGGAGATAGAGAAATTAAATGTGGATTAGTGGGTTGATCTATTGAGGATACATGAGCATCAATTTCATGTAATATATAGTGACATATTATATCTGAACAAGATTTGAGCCGCCTTCACCTCTATGAATAAAATAAGGCCTACATTTCTTCTTTATATATTAAGTTTGACTGATTCACAAGAGACAATATGAATGATCAATTCATTATTTTCGCTCAAGAAAATCATGGATGAAATCTTATCTACCACATCTCATATTATTTTATGAGGATTTGAAGAGCCACACGTATATGTATGCTCATGTGTGTACCAAGATGATCTTTTAATAGATGGAATTAGATTTGGTTTGGATTTTTTGTTGGAATTCTAGATAATTAGTGTAGTTTCGCAAAGGAGAGGATTAATAGGAGGTAAGGATTATTTATTGGATATCGGAGCCACACTTTATTTGGTGTAATTCCACCTCCCATATCTACCCACTTTCATCATCTTGTCATGGTAAACATGAGCAGAGGGATACTATAACATGACTGAACCTCCTAAATGTAGTTAAGGAAGTGGAATAAACAACTTGAAACTTTTCTGACTTCTGTTAGGCACTACAGAAGCCCCAGGAGCTAACTAACCACTCTAGGTTCTGAACCCTTGAGTTAAATTTCCTTTTCGGTGAACAAGAGCCTTAATTTCTCCAAAGGAAAGGCAATACAATGACTCCAACCCTCCTATCTCTCTCATAATCCTACTTCCTAGTGACTGCAGTCTAATTTACTCAATTATGTGCCAATGACCACAAGATCTTAGCCACTTTTTTTAGGGATAGGATCCATATCTCTTCCCAAAACTTAATGAAAGTCTCAGAAATGATAAATAACACAAATACAAAGCCATATAAACAAAAATTGATCAAGGAATTAACCTAGCCCATCCTAACCATGACAGTTATTTCGTCAAATACATTGAGAACATGTAATCTACACGTCATGAATTCTTATTTGAACAGAGAGATCTGAAAATTATCTGAGGTTTACCAGGAAGGACTAATGTTTTGTCCCAATAGCTGCAATAACATCTATTAGATCATGCATTTGATAACCATTCATTTGTAAACCAACAAAAGGTGAGAGACATGACTAGAATTAGTCATAAAACCATGCTTATAACTAACATATAAGAATAATAATAAAAATGATAAAAAAACCATTAAAGCCACAAATTAACAAGTAAAACTGCTCATAAGATACAAGAGGAACTGAGTTCTTATTAACATGTGAAAAATCCAACCAAGTTAGGGACTTCCATGTACCACCTAACCATAGATTGGGTTGAACCAAATATTTCTTTCAGCTAATCACCCCCAATCCATATTCCAAGCATGAATTTTGGATCTCATGGGATAAACCAATCCATAAACAACTAATGGAATCCAAAGGTTAAACCACTTCCACCGTCACACTGTCATGTGTTGGAATTATGGTTAATGTGTTGTCCTTGATGGAAACCTACTTGATAAATATGTCAACATTATGGTAATAGGATGATTATGTGTTGGATAAAAATAATGACTTGTTTAAGACCTAGGTTTAGGAACAGGGGCCAAAAAGGCTCTGTTGCAGTCTAGGGCAGTTTTTACATTTTCACCTTACCCAAGACCGGGAAAGGAGTCTCACCCGAGGCTTGCTACAACCTTAGTTGGGTTAGGGAGTTAGGATTTAATACAAAGAGAACAACCATAGATCAGCACAAACTTAGAGAATTCTCAACATTACAAGGCATATGCCCATCAACAACAAACTATGTATTTTGCTAAGTAGATATTACTAAAAGACCCATATAAAAAAAAAATTAACATCTAAACAACCATACAATCATAGCATAACAAGTAACTATTCAAACACAACACATGAAACCGAGAATGTACTCTTTCTATTAACCACTTCATATAATATTACATTAGGCACAATATGACTTTCACACTATTTCTCCCAAAGACTGAATGATACATAATTACATAATAGACTCGTTACAGAGTGGTCCAGGTCACTATGTAATAGCATTCCAGTGCTCCCTATCCTCCTTCACCTTTCTCTGCCCTTCTTTCCTTATATCAACCTACCCACCTGAATTATCAGTTTCTCCCACATCATTCCTTGCTCCTATGTATCCTTTTCTCGACTCTCTTATGCTCTCTCCCGCTCAGTTTTATTTATCTTCCTCCCGTTGGTCTTCTGCAACTCCTAGTTCTCTTCTATTTCACTCTTTTTTATCTCTGTGACTTCCCAACGGTTGTCCTGCAACATGCCATCATTCTAGGCATTCCAAAAATGCCTTAAATTTTCAAAACATAGGACCCAACAAGCCCCGACCATAGTTCATTGCATCGTATCCGAGTCAATATTTCATGGGAGATGTCAAAACTGCGGGTACTTCCTCTGTCAGTGCCACTATTGTTGTTGATTCTTCCTGTATTGCTTTCTCCTATCTAGATCCTTCAAACAAAGGCCCTTTTTCAGGGATTGTATTAATGGCACTTATTATGAACTGTTGAAACTTTTTTATCATCACCTACCAATAATCCATAATCAAAAACATCTAGGTGATGAACTAGGCTGCGTTGTCTACTTTTGGGTGTTGGAGTCGATCTCTGATGATGGACACCCACTGCATTTTTTTTTTCATAGCGAAGTTGGTGGAGAGTTTCCACATGCTTTTTCACCGACAGTCTAAGATCTCGAAGCAGTTGCTTTGTCTTTGCTGACTCGTCCTCGATTGTCTATATTTGTGTCTCAAGGACTTCTACTTCATCATATAGTTGTTGCATCAAATTCTTGTCATTGGTCCTCTTTGCATCTAACATTAAATTTTGGACCTCGCTTCATAGTGGGTATACAGGTTTATTCCTTATAGCCAGGATTCTTGACCAGTCATGGACTTATTATATTAGGGCATGTGCTTCCTCGATAGTATTGTATAATGTGTCCTTGAGTGTGATCGCATCAACCACCTTTTGTTATATGTCTGTCTCATATGGCATTGTTGGAGCTGGAAATTCTTGCCATGTTGCTGCTAGGTTTGTTTGAGTTCACGATTTTCAGAGAGAAAATCCTTGGATGTTGTGTTAATTTTATCACAACATTCCACAACTGTGCATGCAGTGAAATATTCTGGGGCATTATCCACCACATCTGCGATGGTTGGCCACAACTCTTGGAACTTGCTAGTAATATACTCCAGTTGATTCTATATACTATTCTTGTCTTGTAGCAATTGTTCGTGCTCTATAGTGAGCGCTAGAATTTATTGTTGTTTTTTCTCATGCTCTATTGGTAAATCATCGTGCAACACCTCTTCTCAGAGTGTAGCTACCTGAATAAAATTAAATAATTGGGTTGTCGGCCATCCCTGGAGATATTCTTGGTTCATAGAGGATGGGTTTGAAAATATTGACTGCAATGGTTTCCCACTTGCAATAGAATTCTCTGAGTGTTTGTGTGGTGATGTGGGTTGCTGAGAGGGTTTGGATGAATGTGGATGTGATGAATGGATTCGGGTATGGGTGGAATGGAAATGAACGATTGAAGTGGTAGGGATAACTGATGTGAAGTAGTGATCAGTGGAGTAGTAATGACTAGGATATCGACTGTTATGGGACCTAAATTTAAAAAAAGTTATAACATTGACCTAGGTTCGACCTCGGTGCTAATAACTATGGTGACGGGATAGACTGACGAGTCAACCTCCATATCTATTTTTGTCACAACTAGCATTATAGATGGAATGAAATAAAAAATGGTTGCAGAAGTGGAAGCCAGTTGCGAAAATGGATTTAAAGAAGTAGGTGACGTGACTGACGTTATTTTATTCAATAATTGGTGAAGCAGACTGTGATTGATAGTCTTCCTAAGTGAGGTCCACTAGTTGGATGACATTAGTATTTTTATTTTTATTTGCTGGTATGGGGGGTTTGGTTGATCTGGGATTTTTACGTGTTGGGATGGTGGGTTCATATTGTGAATAGGGCCCAACCACTGGAAGTGCACCGAATAAGGGGGTACTTACAATGGACTGTTATTACATTAAAAATTGAAATTTAGAAAAAATATTGAAACTAACTTGTTTTCTGGTTTTCTAGTTGATCGAATGCATCTGAGTCTCTAGGCATTTGATGATCGGTTTTTATTGCTCCTTAGAAATCCTCTTTCTTGAATCCATTGGCATGTCGCTTGCTAAGTTCTGGGGTATCATCTCTTTAAAATAATATGTATGTTTGTTATCTCAATTTTATCCCACAATTCCTGCCTAGGACATTACCTTTATGTGGAATTTCTCCACTGTGAGTAAAAACTTTTGAGCCCTCATGTGGAACATTTCAGAATGTACACATTGGGTCCTTACCCATGTATGGTCGTGTCTGACTTTGAAACAAACCTCTTTGGAGTAATCCTCTAGTAGTGTCTTTTTTATCCTCTCTCTGGCATTGATGACATCTAAAATTTTCCTGTGTCATCCCATGAAGCAAGCTTCATTTATCTCCTTGTTTCTTGGGTCTTCGAAGGTCCTCAATGGCATGTACCTCAGAGTAAGCGGTTGTTCATTGGAATTATTTTCTAGCTCCCTTCCTTCTGGAGGACACCACTTCCACATTTCTAGTGCCATAATCAAGTATCCATAGATGAATGATGCAGATCTCTTGAAATTTTCTTCACAAGCCTCGAACAACTCATGCAATAGATAAGCGCACCAGTTCAATTGTGCTCCCTAGACACAATTCTCTTCAACATAAATTGTATCTAATGTGAATTTTTTCCTTATGTAATGGCATATTATATTACGAAAAATTACGAAGAAAGCGAACTTGATGTTGGGTTTGTATATCGGCTCAATCTGATCGCCTTTTCCCCCTCTCTTGGTATTATAGCGTTCATAGTAATTTTCCTCTCCAAATTTATTTGCCCTTTTGGAAGACTTTTGGAAATCTGAGGAAACTGCATTTCCCCCTGATGATAATCTTGTATCATGTGTAGATCAATAGCATAAATTTTAATTTCTCTATCCATCCAAAGTGATCCCCAATGTATTTGACTAAGAAGTAGCTTGGTACATTGCATGGCTGCTCCGGTGGTACCAAACATGGGTAGACTCCTCAAATTAAGCAGCGTCGACCTTTGAATTCCCCTGAAATCATCAATTACTCGTACTGTATGGCTTCCATATTTCTTTATGACCAGATCTATATATACCCTTATCATTTCAACACTGGGAATTGGAATGAATCACTAAGGTGAGTATGAAATAACCTCGATTTTTCATATTTCCTTGTCACTGGTTCTAATTTCTCAATTCTCTCATCGAACAGTGGTTCGTAAACTGAGACAATTTTCTTTGTCATATTGGAGCACCTATGGTAGAAAACGAACAAAATAGGCCTGGAATTGGACTCAAGACAATTGGAATTCAAAATAGACTCTAGAATTTGTGCTTTCACTACCCTAGTTTATGACTTTGAAAAAATCGGCATAACCATGCAGATTAAGTAAAAAATATTGACATGATGTATTTTGATGAGACCACTTAAATAATTAATACGAAAAATTTCCCCACTAGGCTTAAACCATGTCACCTTCTGACGACAACTGAGTTGGACCTAACTTATCTGACACAAATTTGGAAAAAGGCGAGTGGAGATGATGGGTAATTATGATGCAATGATGGGCATGCTTTATGAGGCGATGATATTTTTATTACAGGAAATACTGATCCAAAATTCATAGTGACAATGGAATTATGGACTAATTATTATGACTATGATTGATGGAACGTACGACACCCTGACCACAATAAGTTGCAGTAAGGTGTAGATTCTTCCACAACTAGACTGACCTTGTTGAATAACTTATGATTGACTGACTTCAATGTAAATAAATTACTATGAAAATTGAAAGAAATTTTCTGAAATAGAATTATGACTTAAGTATTGACTGACTAACATAACTCGCTTCACCTACAACTACCTACTTCTCCTTGTGTATATTTATTTGAAATGAAATTTACTATTTACTCCTGGAAGGGTTTTAGGCGTGCGTCGTTCACCCATACTGGTAGTAGAATACCATCAAGTTGTGTGAGCTTTACAACTCCTCATTCTCTAATTTCTATAACAACAAAAGGGCCTAACCGATTGATCTGAATGGAATGTATTATTTTTTCTGTGTTAAGTATCCAAACAGTAATAATAATGTGTGCATAAAGTTCTCTGAAGTTTGCAGGTGAAACAAATGGTTCTAGATTTCTTAAACAAATTTTTGTGTGAGGATTAATTAAGTATTTTAACTGTTTATCATTGTAAAATAGTAAATAATAGAGAATAAAACATCATATAGCACATTACTTAGCAAAATTGGATGAATTAGTTCACCCCTCATGGGCTACATCTACTGGTCCAACTCCTATTGGCATGTCCCTCATATCATATTGATCAAATATGGTAAGTACAAGTGAAAATAAGCCACAATAGGTTGTTCTCTCTATAAAATAATCTTCATAAGGTATGAATTAGCCAGATATGACTATTCATTTAGTAACATAAAACAGACAAAGGATACCCAATACATTACCTTCTCCATGATGGCCCTAATGGCTCCTTGATCTTCCCTGAAGCTAAAACTGCTGAAGATGACCTATGATGGATTTGAAACCTATGAAAAACTTTTCATAATTTCTATAATACCCAAAATTGACTATTTTTACACCTTGTTTGGTTGAAAATTGAAGGAGTTATGGTAGAAACACGATTTGCCCAATATCCCTCAAAAAGCTCCTCCAAAACTGGAGGAACTCCAGTTAAGTTTGAAAAAAATGGCTATCCCGTCGAAAACGGTGGAATCCTCCCAAAATTAGCACCAAAATTAAATGTGGGTGTTATCCAAATGCGCGTTCACATGCGCTAATCCCACTAATCGTAAACTGCTGCAGATAATGTTAGTTGGAGCGACCCTGGTCGCAAGCGGATGGTCACATCATTTGGGGCTAGCCATTTTATTTTCTTCCCGAATCATTTGGAAGGTTTAAATTAAACTGACACCCATAGTGGTTAAGAAACACTATGGAGGCGAGCTGGTCGGGCCTGTGGGCTGGCGGTCAGGCCACCCACGCTTGAATCCTACGGATTGGCAAACAAATTTTTTTTGTTGAAGGAACTGTGCCCGACCCGAATGCCATTCAGGCTGACCCATTGCATGTAGGTCATGCCCACATCTGCATTTAGGTAGAGACCTAAATACACATTTAGGCCTATCCATGCTCTCGTGCAAGTCGTGCCCAAGGTGTTGGGCTGACCTTAAACCAAAATTTTTAACCTTTTCCATCTAGGCTTGGGGCCACGTGACAGCCTCCGGGCAGGGCACGTGGCACCCACTAATTGACTTCCTCCAACCATAATAAAAATCACTTTTGACACACACACACACACACACACAAAGATATATATATATATATATATATATATATATATATATATATATATATATATATATATATTGATAAAATGTACAAAGTCAAATTGAGTCAAAACTCCTTTTTTGGAGTTTACTAGGAATTTTCAAACCTCAATAACTTCTGAATATGACCTCGGTTTGAGAACCCTTCATGGTGCCAGAATCGCAGCGAAGAGACCTTTCTGGTCATTCAGATTTCAACCACTTCTGAGCACTTTCATTTTTGAGCATTTTTCATAACTTGGACATGATCTCCTGATGACACCTCCCCATTCGGAAGCTTTTGGATCCCAAAATCCTTCAATTACCTGTTCAGAATATGAGGGTAGAACCCCCTCACCTTTTCCACTTTCATCCATTTTTCCTTACTTGGTTTGCTGCCTTTAAGCCCAATCCTAAGATAATCGACACTTCCCCTCTTATAAGTGTGTGTCCTCCTATCAAGGATAGCATCCTCCTTGAGATCGTCCAAATATTCTAGCGAGAAATATTCTATTGATGGTAGTTGAATGTCACTCCCTTGATCAACAATCAATGGAGGCTCATACAAACATAAATTCTCCACATTCACAACGGAATACATTTTCATATATGAAGACAAATCAAGTTGAAATGAATTATTACCAACTTTTTTAATAATTTTGAATGGACCATAATGAA
The DNA here is from genome assembly GCA_034641835.2 of Pinus albicaulis. Classification (NCBI taxonomy): domain Eukaryota; kingdom Viridiplantae; phylum Streptophyta; class Pinopsida; order Pinales; family Pinaceae; genus Pinus; species Pinus albicaulis. The sequence goes on along the minus strand of CM076584.1, from coordinate 255,412,845 downwards.
TAGGCTTCAGCTTTTTACCCTCTCCATGCATTCTTTCTTTGCTAATATGAAGCCATACCTCATCTCCTTCTTGAAACTTATGATCAACTCTGTGTTTTTCATGCCTCTCCTTGTACTTGCCTTGATTCTTTTCAAGATTTTCTTGAACTTGCTAATGTATGAGCTGAATTCTTTCAATGAACATGCGATCTTTGTCAATGTAACTATGCCCATCAATGGAAACATCCTTCTCAAGAATGAAATCTAAAGGTGAATTAGGCAAATACCCAAAACAAGCTTCGAAAGGTGATGTATATGTAGAAGAGTTCTTGGCCCGGTTGTAAGCATGCTGAATGTAATGAAAGTGCTCATCCCAAAGCTTGGGATGCTTGCTGTAATAACCTCTCAAAATATGTACAATGGTTCTATTCACTTCCTCTATTTGGCCATATGTTTGCGGATGAAAAGCAGTACTCTTTTTCAACTTAGTGTCCATCATCTTCCATAAATTGGACCAAAAATTCCCAACAAATATGGAATACCTGTCACTAATAATAGAAGTAAGCAAGCGATAATGAACCCATACATGTTGAAAATTTAAATCAATATTTTGTTCAGTAGTTATAGATTTCTTACATGGCATAAGAATACACATCTTGTTGAATCTATCAACTACTACATAAAGATAATCATGCTGCTTTCTAGACATTGGTAGACCTACAACAAAATCCACATAAACACTTTCCCATGGTCTAGAAGGTATCGGTAATGGTGTATATAAACCAAGCTTCCTAGTTCTAGGCTTTCTTGTAGTTACATAATGAACAACCTCTAATGAAATGCGAAAGACTATCTACCATGCAAGGCCAATAACAACACCTCTATAAATGTGCCACCATTTTGCTTACGCTGAAATGTCCAGTCATAAGAGAAGAATGAGCTTCTCTCATGACACTTAGTCTCTCTCCCTGTGGTATGCATAACTTTCCCATATGAAACATCAAATTATCATGCAAGTGATAATCATTCTCCTCAACTTGATTCCCTTCACTCAAGTTAGCATACACATCCTTAAAATCAATATCTGATGCATATTGTTCTATGTAACTCTCAGGTACAATAGAAACATTCTTAAGAAAAGTAGAAGAACTAATAATAGGCCTTGAAAGACTATCAACAACTTTATTGAAAATACCTTTCCTATACCTTATTACTAAGTGAAATTGTTGTAGGAATCCCATCCATCTGAAATGTCCTGACTGTTGCAATTTACTTTGCGACTGCAAGTACTGTAAATGTTGGTGGTCGGTATGTACAACTGTCTCTTTGCCCATCAAATAGTGTTTCCACTTTTTGACGATTTTTACCAACGCATAAAACTCCTTATCATATGTATGATAATTAACAATAGCACCATTAAATGTCTCAGAATGAAAAGCGATAGGCTTACCATGCTGTAAGAGAACTACACCCATGGCATAATCACTAGCATCGGTCTAAATCTCGAATGGTTGTGTCAAGTTCGTAAAGCAAGGATTGGAGCTAAAATTATCTTCTCTTTCAAAGATTCGAAAGCTTTCTGTTGCGTTCCTCCCCATTGGAAAGCACACTTCACACTTTTCACTACATGCATAGGAGCTGCTATGGAAGAAAAGTTAGAAATAAACTTCCTCCAATACTGAGCTGCACCCAAAAAACTTCTTACCTCTGTAATGGATTTGGGAGTAGGAAAATTCACAATGGCTTCTACCTTATAAGGATCAATTCTCAATTCACCTCCTCCTACTATGTGTCGCAAATAAAGAAAATAAGTCTTTCCAAATTCACACATTGACATCTTAAGAAATAATTGCTTTTTCTTCAAAATATCAAGTACTTTCTTAACATGCATGACATGCTCTTCTCTAGTCTTGCTGAAAATTAAGATGTCATATAAGTAGACAATAAAAAAATCATCAAGAAAAGGACATAGAAACTCATCCATCACTCGCATGGAAGTTGCAAGTGCATTAAATAAACCAAAAGGCATAACAAGCCACTCAAAGAGTCCTTGTTTTGTTTTGAATGCAGTCTTCCAAATATCACTTTCTGCAATTCTAACTTGATGATATCCACTATGTAAGTCTATCTTAGTGAAAAATTTAGCATCTTTCAGTTGATCTAATAAATCATCCATCCTTGGGAGTGGGTAATGATTCTTTACCATTATCTTGTTCAATGCCTTGAAGTCCACACACATACACTAAGTTCCATATTTCTTTGGAATCAACACTATCGGTGACCCACATGGCGACTTTCTTGGTCTTATGAAACCTTTGCCCAACAAGTCTTTAATTTTCCTCTTTATTTCAGCATTCTTCATGATAGACATGCGATATATGCCTATTTTTTGAAGAGGACAATCTTGTTGCAACTGTATTTCATGTTGAATCTCCCTTTTAAGAGGCAAACCTGTTGGCTCCTAAAAAATCTCATGATGTGCATCAACTACATCATATAAATCTGATTTTAACTTGGAATCAAAATTTTCAAATGACTCATGATTCACATCAACCTTAGGCTTAACCATAAGAAGTACAAAACTCTTACTAGAATTCACTAGCCTTTTTACCTGTCCAGTATTTACCATCGCTATATTTGTCTTTTTACGATGTCCTCTAAAAATAAAATCCTTGCCATATTTGAATAAATGATACTTGTTCTCATGGTGATGGAAGATAGCTTTCCTGTCATATAATTAAGGAATTCCCAAAACAATTCCTAATATATCGAGCTGAACAACATCTAATTCAACTGCGTCAAGGAAATGTGTAGTAATTGCAAAGCGCAATATGCACTTCTTTGAAACCTGTAAATTTGCATCCTTGCAAATCCAACCAAGTGGATATTTTTTTGGAAGTGGAATGGTCTCAAGTTTTAGTTGCTTGACTAAGTCTTTAGAGATAAGGTTCACTTGTGACCCACTGTCAAACAATGTGTCAATTTCTGTATGTTTTGAAATAACCCTCACATGAAACAATTCAATTCTTTCTTCTTCATTTGGAGCTTGTACATGACAGTTTGAAGTACTAGTACTTGGTTTAGTTTCAGTTTATTTTCCCTTCATATTCTTCAAACCCATGGATGTAATTTTAGTTTCGTCACCTGAATCATCACCTAAGTCTTGTTGTGTAGTTGTAGTAGCTACAATTTTTTGCTTCCCTTTGTTTTTGTTAAATTGAGTTCTCTTTTCAGGATGTAGTTTCCAACAATTTTTCTCTTCATGGCCTTCTCTTAAACAGTGTTTACAAATCGCTTTCTCACCCTCCTTTTTGACAGATGCATTATTTTTTACTTTTCCTTTTGAGGTTTTATCTTTGTTTTTCCCCTTGAATGTCTTGTTTCTACCCTCATCAAAAGTATGTTTCCCTCTAGCCTCTAAATGTGTGGCTTGAATACAAAATCATCTAGACTAGTAGGATTAAACATAAGGAGAGTATGTCTAAGGTAGCTGTGTAAACCACCTATATATTTCAGCAAAGTGTCCTAACTCTACAAGTCTACCCCTAATAAGAGTGCTCTTCTCCTAAATTATTGGGTGTAGTCTTGTAAATTTTGTCCCTTAAGTTGTCTGAAATTTTGCCAATTCATGATAGATTTTTGTAAATGAGCTAATGGATAAAACTGTTGCTTTATTGCAGTATTGAAATCATCCCATGATAAAATGATCTTACCATGTTTTTTATTCTCCTCCTTTGTTTTGGCTTCCCACAAAACAAGTGTTGCACCTTCCATTCTCAAAGAAGCTAGCTAAATTTTGGTATCGTCATCATGAAGGTTCTGGATCCTCAAGTAAACCTCCAACTTCCTTATCCAATTTTAAAGTTTTTTTGCATTGAATTCACCATTAAAAATTGGAAATTCAAACTTAACATCAAGTTTTAAAAATGGACTTTTACCAGTGTTCTTTGACTTGTGAGATTGATTCATCGAAGTAGAGGATGACGATGATGAGGAAGAGGATGAAGATGAGGATGGCGGATCACAATTTCCTCCATTTCATTTATTTGACTTGTCTTCATATTTCTTTCCTCCTAAATATCCCTCTCCTTCCATGTGAATTTTATACCCTTCTCCTTCAAGCCTTTCATTCCTTTCTTGGTAGAGTATCCTCACCATTTCAGTCATGTCTAAGAATGCATTTCTGAACACCCTTTATTCCTCTTTGGGATCAATTTCTTCCGGAAATTTTGAGTGGACTCCACTCAAAATTAGCGACAACATTAAATTTGGTTTTTATCCAAACGTGCATTCACATGCGCTAATCCCGCTAACCATAAACTGTTGCAGATAGCGTTAGTTGGAGCACCCCTGGTCGCAAGCAGATGGTCACGTCATTTGGGGCTAGCCCTTTTATTTTCTACCTGAATCATTGGAAGGTTTAAAATAAAATCGATGCCCATAGTGGTTAAGAAACACCATGGAGGTGGGTCGGTCGGGCCTGTGGGTTGCCGGCCAAGCCACCCATGTTCGAATCCTGCATATTGGCAAAAAATATTTTTTTGTTGAAGGAACTGTGCCTGACTCAACTACCGTTCAAGCTGAACCACTGTGTGTAGGTTGTACCCACATTTGTGTTTAGGAAGAGACCCGAATACACGTTCAAGCCTACCCATTATCTTGTGCAGGTCGTGCCCAAGATGTCGGGCCGACCTTATGTAGAAATTATATAACTGATATGTTATACATCCAAGATTTTCCTGATCACACACTATTTGATTTCATGCACAATACAGAATCTCTTCTACCATTGATCATCACATGCAGAAATAAAATCAATTGCATGCACACATTAAAACCATAAAAATTCACACATATGAACACAGTAATTTATGGGAAAGCTTAAATCTGAAAACCCCCAACTATATATATATTATATGTCATAGAGATCATGTAGCAATCATTATACAAAGCTCCTCACAAGCTCTCAGTACAATCTCCAATTGTTATACACTAATCAGGACCAATTTTACAAATCCCATACATCGATCTTTGCCAGCCTTTAGCCTGCCTCTACTGCGTAGCCCCTACTGAAGAATGGCTCTGGATGAGTTTGAATCCATCCTATATTGACCACCCAATCCTCATTGGCATCTCCATCAATGTGTGGTGCAAACTCATGCAACACTATAGTCACAACTGATAGTCAACCTGCTCTTTCACCTACCTCTTCACTGGTCTCCATTGAAACTGTCCATGAACTATAGTTAAATGATGTATTCTTTAGTTGATTAATGAGTTAATAATTAGTGAATTAATTAGTAATTAATTCACACCACTCTCACTAGTGTATCAATCAGTTAGAATAGATACAACTAGCTCAACTATGTTTAACTCAATTAAACTGAACATAACTCCACCAACTACCTCAATAACTCCACCAAACTCTGTCACATGAGTTCTAACTGAAGTATCCATGCAATAGCTCCACTTAACCCTCAGAAATAGCATAATTCCTTCTGTCAGCTCCTGTGCCACATCTGTGCACTTAACTGAAGTGCTCCAAGAGAATAAGATAATGTTTATAGTCCAAATATTATTAAGAGCTAATAATATTCGACATATCTATTTTTAGAATGGAAATCTAAAAATAGATTCCACCCAATATGTCTAAAAATAGAAGTCCATCTATTTTTCCAACTTCACCAACCATCCACAATTAGCACCCTGCAACTCATAGAATATGATCGACGTGTCTAAAAACAGACATAGTCTAATAATAGACTTTGCGACAAAAATCACCTGTGTGGGGCCCACCTAGTTTAGGTGATCACTTTCCAACTAGGATCAGGAATGATGTTTCAGGATGCCTCCTTCACTATTTATTGTTGCAATATTCAACACTCCCTCTCAAAAAGAAAGTATTGTCTTTGCTTGCGACATGCAACTCCATGCATTCGCCCTGCAACCTTTTCAAGCACCATGCAATTCCATGCATCTGCTCTGCAACTCTTCCGAAACTGAATAGGCTCCAAACAACTCAATCAGTGTAATGTATCTATCAAAGTCTTCGACCTCTATTGGTACCAACTACAAATGTCTTCACGAACCACTACACTATTGAACTCTGTACCCATGCACTCTGCACTTGCTGTCAACTCTGAACCGCGCTTCAGTATCCGACACTGTCACTTTGATCTACCTGCATCAATCCAAATGATCATGCTACTACTGCTCTGTGGGGACCTTGTAGCCAGGTTCAATTCATGAGATCCACACCATCTCCATGAATCCTGCCCAGAAATCTCCTCTTGGGATTACTCATGCATGTAGCCCCACCTCTCACCTGGTGGTATAGCTGCATGCACTCCCTCTGCCCATCTGGCACGAAATTTCTCTGCATGAGTGGTTTCTCCCACTCCATGATCCTCATCTTGTGGCTTCTCCACATCCTGAGGTTCACTCTTACCTACATGCAAAACTTGCTCCCTCTCAAGCATCAATTGCATGTCTTTCTTGCACTTCCCAATAGTAGGAAGCTCCGTAGACATCCCATCTACTTCAAGTCTATAGAGATTCTTTGCTCAAATTCCAACCTTTTTGACTTGTCTTGTTGCTTTGTGCCAAAGGAAAAAATTTCCTTCACTAAAGACAACATCATACTCTTTATCCTCTAACATTGCGACTGAGATTAAATTCTTCTTTAAACCTGGAACATGCATTACATCTTGTAAAAGAATGAGTTTACCTGACTCCCTTTGAAAGGTTATGGTACCAATTCCAGTCACATTGTATCGTCCATTTTCACCCAATTCAACATGCAACTGGAGATATTTCTCCACCAAGTCACTGAAAAGATTCACATCTCCCGTCATGTGAGAGGAAGTGCCACTATCAAAATACCACCCCGATCCCAATGCACTAGACACCATGCATGTGATCAATGAGAATTCTAGCTCAAATTGCAAGGAAAGAGCCTCACCAGCTGTAGCTCCAGTAGCCTGCTTGTTCTTCTTCTTCTATGGACAATGCATGGTGAAATTCCCATGCTTGTGACAGTGAAAACACTTCACTTTGGACATGTCACACTCTTTTCCATTTGCACCGGATTGAGAAGGATTTTTCTTCCCCTTCCCTTTCCTTGCTTTGGAAGCCAAAGTGAAATCCTCTTCATCATCATTCTTTGATGAAGATCCATCCCTGGTATCCTGCCTTATTTCTTCCTGCACAAGATCCGACCAAAGTCGCTCCCATCCTGGCAGTTTCTCCCGATCATTGACAGAGTCCTGATAGGAATGCCAACTCTTTGGAAGCCCAAGGAGAGCCAAGCTCACCAATTCCTCATCATCCACACTAACTCCTACACTCCCAAGCTCATCCTTGCAGTGGAGAAACTTTGTCAAGTATACCGGAATAGTGTCATTCTTCTCCATTTTTATTTTCCCAAGTTTATCCTTGAGCGCCAACTTCCTCTGGTCGCTCTTTCTTTGCAAAAAATCTATCAAAGATTTCCACATCAATAATAGAGAAGCTTTACCATGAAGGCTGGACACTATGTGATCCTTCACACCTTCCAACAGAATCCTTCGACACCTTGCTACCTTGTTTTTCCATGCGTCAAGTGTGGCTACATCGCTAGAACCCGGTTTAGGAATATCAACATCTATGAACTCCTTCAACCCATTATCCTCCAGCACCGCCTCCATCCTGTCCTTCCATGAAATATAATTCGATCTGACCTCAATCGCAATCCGCTGAAAGACATTTCAATGAATGCTCAACTTCGACACCAAGAAAACACTGCAGCAATTTCGAATTCCACCAGCACAAAACTCAACCGCTTCAATGCTTTGCAATTGCTCCAATGATCAATATCTCTCTGATACCATGTATAAATTATATAACTGATATATTATACATCCGAGATTCTCCTGATCACACACTATTTGACTTCATGCACAATACAAAATCTCTTCTACCATTGATCATCACATGCGGAAATAAAATCAATTGCATGCACACATTAAAACCATAAAAATTCACACATATGAACACAATAATTTATGGGAAAGCTTAAAGCTGAAAACCCCCAACTATTTGTATATTATATGTCATAGAGATCATGTAGAAATAATTATACAAATCTCTTCACAAGCTTTCAGTACAATCTCCAATTATTATACACTAATCAGGCCCTATCTTGCAAATCCCATGCACCGATCTTTGCTAGCCTTTAGCCTGCCTCTACTGCACAATCCCTGCTAAAGAATGGCTCTGGATGATTTCAAATCGATCCTATATTTACCACACAATCCTCATTGGCATATCCATCAATGTGTGGTGCAAAATCATGCAACACTATAGTCACAACTGATAGTCAACCTGCTCTTTCACCTACCTCTCCACTGGTCTCCACTGAAACTATCCATGCACTGTAGTTAAATGATGTATTCTTTAGTTGATGTAATGTTCCCTTTTTAAGGAACTTTATCAAAAACACAGCAAATTCTATAGCGATAGAATAACTCTATGAGCAAACATTCAAATATACATAAAATAACAGAAACAGCTCATGCACAAACATATGTAAACAACAAAAATCTAAGCCATTTTATTATGCCGGGAAATTACATGGAAATACAATACATATGCAGGTGAAGTCATATGAAACTTACCCACGGCAAAACAAGAGGGATTCAAGAAATAATAGGGTACTGCGGTGCACCGTTCCGCGTACAGGCGACTGGAATGCACTGCCGCGAGCTGCTAAGATGCTGCGACTGGAAGGGATCCACCCAGACGCTCTTGATTCTGCTTTGGACCTGAAACCTCCAAAATGGCGATAACACGGAGTTCTCACGAGATGAGCTGTGATATTCCCACACTGTCTGCGCCATCACTCCCCACGTGGCTCTGTAACTAGTTCCAAATCCGATCCCCTGACGAAACAATGGTAGAACAGCCTCACCCGAGCAGGCACTCAAAGTCCCCCAAGGCTGAGGTTGAGGTCTCCGCTCGGAGACACTCGGCACACTGAACAGTGCTGCAGACCTGCTAAACAGCCGGCGTGCTCAAGTCTTAGCGACCCGATTCAATTTCATAAAATTCAACCGTCCCCAAAAATGAGGAAGCCATCTCCCCTTTGTACTCGGCCCTCCTCTCGAGCCTCGAGCTCCCTCCTTTCCCGCGCAGCTAACATCCTCCTTTCCCCGCGCAGTCCCCTCGGTCCCCACACTACCAGCTTCAGCCTGCATACTTGCCTTCGCGCGCCCGGGTGAGTCCACGACCCGCTCACGGTTGTTGGCAACTTACTAGAGGCGGAAAAATTGATCTGGTTTGATATTCTAATTAGCTATTTGCTAATTGGGAATATTAAAGTCTCCCTTGGAAAAATGTTGCTTGACCCCAAGCAACTGCAGTGATGGGTGTTGCAAGATATTTTCTCCTTCCCATGTAGCATCCTCATCCGGCAAGTTCTTCCACCTTACCAAGAACTCCCGGACCGTTCTATTCCGCAGCTGCTTCTCTCTGACATCAATGATGGCTTCCGGCTGCAGCACCAAATTCCCTTCGTCATCTGTGGGCGGAAGCTCCTCCGTCACTGTCACCTGTGATCCCAGAGCTTTCTTCAGGCATGACACATGGAAAATGTTATGAATTTTGCTGCCTTGGGGTAGCTCCAACTCATAAGCAACTTGTCCCACTCGGCGTATCACCCGGTAAGGTCCATAAAAGCGGGGCTTGAGCTTTTCCACCCCCTTCCGCTTCAGAGTAGACTGGCGGTAGGGCTGTAGGCACAGGTAGACCAAATCCCCTACTTCGAACTACCTCTCCACCCGACCCTTGTCGGCATAAAACTTCTGCTGATTCTGCGCAGTGGCGATATTATCCTTGAGAGCTCGGAGGATGTCCTAACTTTCCTAGATCCAATCCTTGGCTCTCGGAGCCTTGCAGGCACCAAACACAACATCAAAAAAAGACATAGCATGATAGCCATATAGTGCATAAAACGGGGACATTCCGATGGACATGTGATAGGTGGTGTTATAACAATACTCCCCCAGGTGCAGCCACTTCAGCCATGCTCTTTGCTGCCCGCAGACATAATTTCGCAAGTAGCCTTCCAGCCACTTGTTAACACTCTCTGTCTGCCCATCAGTCTGGGGGTGGTAGTTGGTGCTTGGCTTCAACTCCGTCCCCACCAACCGAAAGAGTTCCTGCCAGAATCCGCCCATGAAGCGGCTGTCCCGGTCACTGACAATGGTCTTGGGAAGACCGTGCAACCTGAAGATGTCTTTAAAAAACAGTTCTGCCACCTGCGCGGCGGTATAGTGTGCGGAGATGGCAAAGAAATGTGCGTACTTTGTCAGCCGATCAACGACAACAAATATGCTATCCTTGCCCTGCACTACGGGCAATCCTGTGATGAAATCCATAGAAATACTTTCCCACTTCCCCTCGGGAATGGGAAGAGGCTGCAACAGTCCTGCTGGATGGTTTGTTTCCCCCTTGTTGCGCTGGCAGACTTCGCACTCCTTAACATGCTGGAGTACGTCCCCTTTGAGGCCTTTCCACATGAACCTCTCCCGGATGGTCCTGTAGGTCTTGAAAAACCCCTGATGTCCAGCTAACGGTGAATTATGAGTCACTTGAAGTATTTTCTTCTTGAGCTGGGAGCCCACAGTCAGGAAGATCCTATCTCGGTAATAGATAATTTCATCTATCACCCTGTACTTATCGTCCACCACCTGACCATCCAAAATTTCACAAGCAAACTTGTCCTTGGAGTACTCCACCAGGAGTTGGGCCCTCCAATCCGCCTCCCAACTCATCGAGGACAATGTAACTGGTCTACGTGAAAGTGCATCAGCTACCACATTGTTTTTCCCCCTAACATACTCGATGTCGAAATCATAAGCCTGAATTTTTCTGATCCACCTTTGCTGCCTCTCCTGAAGCTGCTTCTACTCCAAAAAGAATCGGAGGCTGTTGTGATCCGTCCTCACCCTGAACCTACTACCTACTAGGTACTGCCAGAATTTGGCTAATGCGTGCATCACGGCTAGCATCTCCTTGTCGTATATAGGGTACATCCTCTCATGGGGAAGGAGCTTCCGGCTCTCATAGGCTATAGGGTGGCCGTACTGCATCAAAACTGCGTCGATCCCTTCTCCCGACGCATCGCACTCCAAAACGAAAGGTTGTGTGAAATCTGGCAGCGCGAGCACTGGACAACTGCTCATAACCTCCTTGAGCCTGTCAAAAGCTCGCTGCACTGTCTCGGACCAACTAAAGGCCCCCTTTTTTGTCAAATCCGTAAGCGGAGCTGCGAGCTGAGAGAAATTCTTGACGAACTTTCGGTAATATGTGCAGATGCCAGCAAATCCTCGAAGCTCTGTTACCTTCTTCGGCTCTGGCCAATCTCGGATGGCCTTGATCTTTTCTTCGTGGACCCTCACTCCGTCCACTCCTATGATGTGTCCCAAATACAACATCTCCGTCACCCCAAACTCACACTTGGAGAGCTTGGCATAAAACTGCTGCTCTTCCAAGATATGCAGCACGGCTTCAATGTGTTGGAGATGCTCCTCCCACGTCCTGCTATATATCAATATATCATCGAAGAATACTAATACAAACTTCCTCAAGTGGCTGCGGAAGATGTGGTTCATGCAAGATTGAAAGGTGGTGGGGGCATTGGTTAGCCCAAAAGGCATAACCAAGAACTCGAAGTGGCCGTAGTGGCACTTGAAAGCGGTTTTGGGCACGTCCTGCTCCCTCACTCTAATCTGGTGGTACCCGTATCTCAAATCAATCTTCGAAAAGAACTGTGCTCCCCTCAATTCATCCATTAGCTCATCGATCCTGGGTATAGGGTACCTATTCTTCAGGGTCTTTTTGTTCAAAGCCCTGTAATCGATGCACATTCGTAACGTGCCGTCTTTCTTCTTAACTAACACCACGGAAGAAGCAAAAGGGCTAGTGCTCGGTCGGATGTGTCCAAGAGCCAGCAGCTCCTGGATAGCCCGCTCAATCTCGTCCCGATAGGCCTTAGGGTGCTTGTAGGGCATGGTAATAATGGCCTGGATGCCCTGCTCCAGTTCTATCGTGTGCTCGAACCCCCGATCCGGTGGCCGCCCTGGTGGTATATCTCTGAATACTGCGTCATGCCTATCGAGGACAGCCTGGATGTCAGGATGAACTGCCCGCCCAGCAGTTCCTGCCTCTGATGCCCGGAGCTCTACCACCCATTCTATGTTTCCCTTCCGGAAAGTTGCCTCCATCCGGTGAGCTGAAACAACCTGAGGTGGGTAAGTGTGCATCCCACGTATCTTCTCATGCTTCCCTGTCTTCCTATTGTCCCACTCCATTTCCAAGGCCTCCCAATCCGTGGTGACCTTCCCCAGAGTGATCAGCCATTGTACACCCAAAACCACATTGGTGTCGGGTATGTTGACCACAAAGAAATGGTCGGTCACTGTGTAAGTGCCCATGGTTACTGCCAGCTCCAGGACGTATCGTGCACACTGCATTGACTGATCTCCTGGGACCAATACAGAGAAACCATCGAAACCTTCTGTCAGTATGCCCCTCCGCTCAACCATCTGTGCGTCGATGAAGTTGTGGGTGGCCCCACTGTCCACTAAAACTGAAACTCGTTGCCCACGCACCGTCCCTCGGACGCGCAGCGTTAGATACTTAGGTACTCCTCGCAATGCTGCAAGGGTTCCCCCTGTCGGTGTGAAAGCCGCACCTCCCGCCGTCGGTGGTCCATGATCGTGCACGGCCTGCCTGTCTCCTGCCTCTCCATCCTCGTACTCCTCTTCTTCCCCACTACTCTCGGAGAAGACCTCTATAAAATGCGCCTTACCAGCAATGCATCTGTGCCCCGGCGCCCATGGCTCCCGACAGGTGAAGCACAACTTTTTCTTCCTCAATTCCTTCCTGGCGTTGTCATCCAACTGTCCCCCACCCGGGCTCCCCTTGGAAGGCGGGGTCCTCATATCCTTCCCTCTTGGCGGAAAACCCTGCTTTTGGGGGTAAGGTGTTCTGGTCCTAGGCAATGCGTCTTGCAGATCCTGGGTCCTGCCAATAGTGTCCTGAAGTGTGGATGGTCTCGCGGATCTGACCAATCCTCGAAGTGGCTCCGCCAGCCCTTCGATGAACATGAATATCATCCGTGCTGTGGATAAATCGGGCACCCTTACTGAAAGCCTCATGAAGTCGGAAATATATGTCTCTGGGCTTCCCGTCTGCTTGAGCCTCGTCAGCTCGACGAAATGTTCTTCCGGATCCTTCCGGTCGAATCTCTCTATCAGTCTTTGGGTGAACTCGGCATATGTGGTCACAGTGGAATGCCCAAGTGTCACCATTCCATGGAACCACCAATTCTGAGCCTCACCATCCAAGTGCAGCGTAGCCACCTTGATGGCCTCCATCTCCGCCATCTGGTTGAGCTGGAGATATATGTCCAGCTTCTCCACCCAGGACCTTGCCGAACTGCTTGTTGAACCATCAAACGTGGGCAAATGATATCGGCTTGCTGAACGCTGGGTGTCTCCATCATGATAGTGCTGGTGCCCTCTGTAATGGTCACGGGGCCTGTGGTCTCGTTTGAGCTGGACAAAATCTCTAAACAGAAGTGCCTCCCTGAACTCCTGTCCATATGTCTGGTATTCCACGAAATAATCACCAATGTGGTCAGGCTCTAGTTCCTCCTGTGCTCCTGTCCCAGTGTCTGCACTTAGGAAAGTGGGCATAGTAGCACAAGTGGGGGTGTGTGATGCCTAGTGTGGGGTGGTAGCCTGTTCTTGCAAATGGTGGGATGTACCCGACCCCTCACCCACTGGAAAACCCCTCGGGGTTTCACGCTGTCTGGCTTCAACAGCGGTGAACCTCTGCCCCATCATCTCAATCTGTCGCGACAGATCCTGTACGGATTTGAGGAGGGCTTCCCCAAACTGTTTTGCATCGCTATCATCTGCCATCGTCTCTCTGTCTCTCGCACCTATCCCCGTCTCCCCCGGTTCTGTGTCCACTACTCGAATACAATCCCCTTCTCCGTAGGTGTTTTCCAACCTACGCTCAATATCTCTGTAGTTCCTTCCTCTGTAGCAGATGTAGGGGTGTCCTTCTGATGACATAGACTCTTCACTCCACAGGCTGAGCCAGAACCATGCTCTGATACCACTGTAATGTTCCCTTTTTAAGGAACTTTATCAAAAACACAGCAAATGCTATAGCGATAGAATAACTCTATGAGAAAACATTCAAATATACATAAAATAACAGAAACAGCTCATGCACAAACATATGTAAACAGCGAAAATCTAAGCCATTTTATTATGCCGGGAAATTACATGGAAATACAATACATATGCAGGTGAAGTCATCTGAAACTTGCCCACGGCAAAACAAGAGGGATTCAAGAAATAACAGGGTACTGCGGTGCACCGTTCCGCGTACAGGCGACTGGAATGCACTGCCGCGAGCTGCTAAGATGCTGCGGCTGGAAGGGATCCACCCAAACGCTCTTGATTCTGCTTTGGACCCGAAACCTCCAAAATGGGGATAACACGGAGTTCTCACGAGATGAGCTGCGATCTTCCCACACTGTCTGCGCCGTCACTCCCCACGCGGCTCTGTAACTAGTTCCAAACCTGATCCCCTGACGAAACAATGGTAGAACAACCTCACCCGAGAAGGCACTCGAAGTCCCCCGGGGCTGAGGTTGAGGTCTCCACTCAGAGACGCTCGGCGCACTGAACAGTGCTGCAGACCTGCTAAACAGTCGGCATGCTCAAGTCTTAGCGACCCGATTCAATTTCATAAAATTCAACCGTCCCCAAAAATGAGGAAGCCATCTCCCCTTTGTACTCGGCCCTCCTCTCGAGCCTCGAGCTCCCTCCTTTCCCACGCAGCTAACATCCTCCTTTCCCCGCGCAGTCCCCTCGGTCCCCACACTGCCAGCTTCAGCCTGCGTACTTGCCTTCGCACGCCCGGGTGAGTCCACGACCCGCTCACGGTTGTTGGCAACTTACTAGAGGCGGAAAAATTGATCCGGTTTGATATTCCAATTAGCTATTTGCTAATTGGGAATACTACAGTTGATTAATGATTTAATAATTAGTGAATTAATTAATAATTAATTTACACCACTCTCACTAGTTTATAAATCAGTTAGACTAGATACAACTAGCTCAACTATGTTTAACTCAGTTAAACTGAACACAACTCCACCAACTACCTCAATAACTCCACCAAACTCTGTCACATGAGTTCTAACTGAAGTATCCATGAAATAGCTCCACTTAACCCTCAGGAATAGTGTAATTCCTTCTGTCAGCTCCTGTGCCACATCTATGCACTTAACTGAAGTGCTCCAAGAGAATGAGATAAAGTTTATAGTCCAAATATTATTAAGAGCTAATAATATTCGACATATCTATTTTTAGACTGGCAATCTAAAAATAGATTCCGCCCAATATGTATAAAAATAGAAGTCCATATATTTTTCCAAATTGACCAACCAACCACAATTAGCACCCTGCAACTCATAGAATATGATCGACATGTCTAAAAATAGACAGTCTAAAAATAGACATAGTCTAAAAATAGACTTTGCGACAAAAATCACCTGTGTGGGCCCCGCCTAGTTTCGGTGATCACTTTCCAACTAGGATCAAGAATGATGTTTCAAGATGCCTCCTTCACTGTTTCTTGTTGCAATATTCAACACCTTAAACCAAAATTTTAAACCTTTTCCGTCTAGGTCTGGGGACACCTGGCAGCCTCCTGGCAAGCCACAAGGTACCCACTGATTGGCCTCCTCCAACCATAATAAAAATTACTTTTGACATATATATATATATATATATATATATATATATATATATATATATATATATATATATATATATATATATATATATATATACATATATATATATATATATATATATATTTGATAAAATGTACAAAGTCAAATTGAGTCAAAACTCCTTTTTTGGAGTTTATTGGAAATTTTCAAACCTTGGTTTGAGAACCGTTCACAGCACCAGAATCACAGCGACGAGACCTTTTTGATCGTTTATATAGCAACCACTTTTGAGAAATTTCATTTTTCAGAATTTTCATAACTTGGACATGATCTCATGATCACTAATGCATACGCAACTTACCAGGGAACTTTAAGAACTTGTTGACGTATAGTAAGACATGGCTTCGCACTGTGAATGGAATTTTATTTATGTGTCTATCATTCCATGCCTTTCATCTCTGCTTTTCCACTATTTGATGAAAATATGCTAGAAATATGGCCTCATCCAGTTCCCATAGTTCCTCTAGCCTTTTTTCAATTGATTCATCGTCTGTCATGTGTGTTTGTTGTGCAATAAAAAATATGGGGATTGTGAACTATGTTAGTACTACCCCTTCTTGACCATACACCAATTAGAAGTTCATATGCTTATGTAAACTCTTGAAAATAGTTTAATAGGCCCATAATGTAGTTGGGACTCTCTTGTCCCAGTCATCCATGTTAGTTGAACATAGCTTAACCCCTCTCTAAGATTTTTTTTGAATGCCTCGACTATTTGTAATAGCCTTGGTGAAAATTATATGTAATAAAGTTAAAAATAATAACCATGGTTGATGGGACACTTATTCCAAGTTGAATGTTGCGAAAAAAATCCTAGTGGGTGTTAATTTGGTTTATTATGGCTAAGGAAATTGGAAAAGGAAAAGGAAAAGGATTTGGAAAGAAAAAATAACATTTTTGGCACATTTATTTATGAAAATAATGGAAATTAGGAGAAAAGGGAGATGAAAGGTCACAGGTTTCATGTGAGGAGGAAAATGAAGGAAAATAATGGAAAATGAGGAAAATATAGGCCTCTTCTATAAAAAGACTTATGAGGATCAGTTGGTACCTTTTTTCAATGCATATTTTGGAGCTCTCTCATTATTCTGTCTCTCTCTCTCTCTCTCTCTCTCTCTCTCTCTCTCTCTCACTCTTGGAAACTTAGATTTTCTTGGAGCACTTTGGCATTGGAGCAAGAAGGGAAAGAAAGCAAGAAGAAGGAGGAAGCAAGAAAGGAGGAGTAGAAAACAAGCAGCTACAATAGGATTATTTGCAGGTATCTATTTGCGTGTATATTTTCCTTACTAGATATGGCATGCATGGTATTGCATGTGGTGATTTTCTGCCTTGGCATGGGTTTTTCCAGGTGTGACAGTGTTTGCAGCCTAATCTTGCCATTTCCAGATATACATGGCATTGTGGAGTTCTCATGTTTTGGTTAAGTTGGATTACCATATGGATTCGAAGTTGAGTAGGGTGGATCTACGAATTGATATAACACATGGAATAGTAACCCCTGAACCAGTCTATGGGTTATGGTTAAGTTGGATGGTGTGTTTCCTTGATAGGCCTAGGAATCCTCGATCGATGAATGTTAGGATATATAGTAAATCCTAGATGTGGTTTGATCTCCATTTAGGCCTAGGAATGTCGAGTTTGGGATATACGGTAAATCATGGGGATTATGTCTTGGTTTAGGGCCTAGTGAGCCCTGATTTAGACTGTGGGTTGTGGTAAATCCTGAGAGACTAGGAGATAGGAAAATTCCTCACGGTTTAGGTAGAGAGAATCCATTGATATCCATGCTTGTGTTGGCCTAGTGATCAAGTGTATATCATGGTAAAACCCGATTTATATTTGATGAGGTTGAGGTGGTTTATCGTCGGGATGCCCTCATTGGTTATTTCAGTTTGAGTCCCACATTCATGCTTGGAATATGACACGAAAGTGATTGGCTGAAGAGAGATTTGGCTTAGCCAATCTATGGTCCGGTGGAACGTGGAAGTCCCATATCTTGTTGGTTTTTACATTCATTAATGAGAAGCCCATTCCTTTGGTATTTGGTATGTAAACGGTATTGGTTTCTATGTGGTTTCTATTGTTGTTGTATCCACTGTATTTTTGTTACTATTATGCTAGTTATAATAATGTATTTTATTAGTGAAGATGTATGGTTCTATCCATGTTTTTACTTGTAAATGAATGCAAAATATATCTATGATAAAATATATTGTATTGCGGCTAATGATGTAAGGGAGAAATTCTTCTTAGCGATTCTCAGATAAGTATTAGAACCCTATGTTTAAATTTTTTGTTTATACCTGTAGATTCAATGTTTGTGACACGTTTGAAAAAATTATTATCATGGCTTGGAGGGGTCTAGACGATTTCTTGTTGATGTTATTTCTTCTCTATCATTGTTCCAATGTTATTTATCATCCCCTAAGTTTTCATGAAGTTCTGGGCCTAAAAGATGACACAAATCCCAAAGTTGTATGCACAAAAATGAGCAATTTGGGTCGTGACCGTAGGCTTGTTGTGTTGTGATTAAGGCTATAGCCTCTTGGTCACTACCTTGCTGTGTTGTTTCTGTAGCTATGGATCAAGGTGGTGAGAAATTAATTCTAACCCAGGGGTAAGAGTCTTGAATGGTTGGGATAACTCCTAGGATGTTTTTGATGTTGTGTAAGGTTTTTTTGTCATGTTTCCATCAGTTCCACTTCCTCAAGGTCATATAGGAGGTTGAATATTGTATTAGTAGCCCGTCTTTGCATGTTTACCCCGATTTTTCAGTTACTTAGGTAGATGTGGGAGGAGGGTGTTACAGAGTGGTATCAAAGAAAGGTTCAACCCTCAGACTGGATGGGCAGTGTGTTGACCATAAATTTATGTTGGTTTCATATGTGTTTAGTATGCTTATGGTGTATGTGCTTGTTGCGTATGTCTTGTGTTGGCCATGGTGGTAGTGGTGTCGCAATGGAAGTGTTGATGGTGTTTTTGTCAACATGTTGTCAGGAGTGTATGATTGGTTATGTGTTATTATTTCTTATGTATTGTTTGTGCACCTTTTCTTACATGTTGCTACAAGTTGTGTATGCATTTCTTGTTTATTCTAGATCACATATTGGTCATTCTTGTGTGTTTTCCGGGTATGCTTTCTTATGTGGGACATGCATTGGTCATTCATGGTTGGTTATACATGTCAAGTGGGGGCATATGGTCAAGTTTTCATTGGTTTCATTGATGTTGTTGTGCAGAAGGTCATTGTATGAAATTAGGTCATCATGATGATATTGGTATGTTATGATGCTAATGTGTTGGTTGATATATAGTAGGAGATGAAGATCATTAAAGTGAAGTTGCAACAATGGATTGTGGGGTAACATTATATCATCATACAAGTTTTATGCTTAGCATGCAGGTATGTGATTCATGGTTGTTGTAAGCACTATGGTTACTTATATGTTTGTCATTCTATTATTATGGTTACGTATGTGATAAATGTTAGTTGATTAGTGTAATCATATGAATTATGGTTATGTGTATGTCTTTCGTTCTATATATTTTATGGTTACACACATGATAAATGTTAGTTAATTAGTGTGATCATATGTACATGCGTTGGTTAGTCAAGCATGGTATTGACTTGATAATTATGTTATATGTTGTTGATGAGCATGTTATATGTTAAATTGTTGTTTTTATATGTTAGTTAAAATGATGATTAGGGTTATAACATTAATATATTGATGTTATATGTATAATGCTAAATTTGATTGGTCTAGGAAGATGGTTAGGTTATGACATTTAAGTATGAGTCAAATTATTTGTGATATTATGTCATACTAATCTAGGTTGACTATGCGTATGTGATTGTTATGCATGAATGGCATTTTTTTATGAGTATATGATGTGAACATGTTAGCTAGTTACTATTATTGATATCATGACCTTATTTAGGTTGAGTTGATGTTTTGTTAAGTTATATTGTGCTAACTTATAAGATTGATTGTGCATACAAGATAGCCTCCCCTGATATGCATTAAGGTGTGAGTTTTCTTATGTTGTTTACTTTGTGATTGAATGTTTGATTATGTCGTCTATTTGGTGTTTGAGTGTTGGTGTCTATTATGTCATCTATTTCTTGTTGAATGTTTTATTAATCACATGATATGAGTATGTGTCTATAAGATTGCTTGAAGAAATGATATTGTTCTAAGACAGTTGTACTAACGCATATGTGTTGAGATAGTTGATATGCACTTGAGTGTAAGTAGGTGATAGTTGTAGAATTATGTATTATGACCGATGAATGTGAGTTGATTATTGATTATGATATGATTTTTAATATTGGGAAATGTTGATTTCGAATTGATAGATATGTTTTCTTGATGTTTGGTACATATGGCTGAATGTTTGTTTAGTTACAAGTCAATGTGCTTGGCACAACAAGGTAAGGTAAGTAGCATGTTGTGTGTTGATTTATGCAGAAAAATTTATGTGTTTATGGAAGTATGATGTAGGGGATTAAATGTCAAGAGACTGCCATGAAAAATTGAAGAAGGATCAGGTTGAGATTTCCTTTGGAAGTATTGGGAACCATGGGATTGAGTTGCAGTGTTTGTTTCTAGTCTTGTGATTTTGGTCTTTTGTGATTTTTTGAACTTGATTTTCAGTTTTCTTTATGTCCGGTACAAGGCCTTTCCACTTTGTTCGTGGTGTCATATTGATATTTGTTTTTCATGGTTTTATTCTTGTTCTTTCCATTTTTTTGAGAGTCTTGGGAATTGGTTGGGAAAGAGGAAAGTTGATGGAGCTCAGGGAGAGTTGTGTAGTACCCAATAGGTAATGAAAGACACATATGGAGCTCACTGCATGAGTAAGCGCAGTGGAAGGTAAGAGAATGACAATCGGTTGGATTGGTTGGGTCTATTGTGGTAAATGGGCGGTGGTGGTATAGACATGAGAAAGGAAACATGTACGGTAAATTAAACGAAATGGAGGTGGCATATGCCTTGGCTATGTTGGGAATTATTGTTCTCAATGTCATGCATGTTATGCACAAATAAAGGAAATTCTCTTAACATTGACCTTATACTATCTATTAATTATGATGTGATCATGATTATGTTGGTGTTTATATATGTATACATGTATGTATGTATGTTTGTTGTTGTCTGAAAGGATCATGATTGTTTTATGTTAATGCTTATATATGTATGTATGTATGTATCTATGTCACTTGACAGGGTGGTCAAGGATCATCCTTGTGGAGGAATGATTGCTTATGAAGGTGAATGGCATGAATAGGTTCTTAGTCATATAAGGAATCAAGTGGGAAGAGTAACCCTGACATACCTATGAGGTAACTATCATGTGGACATGAATTGATATTATATGCTTTTCCTATGCCTATGTTTATGTCATGGACAAGTAATGCTGAGGGGTACATCAGAGAAGTGAAAGTAGTGTGATCTGCAACATGTTAAGATAAACATGGATAGTGGACAGACACTAGAAGAAAGGTTGCTTATGGGGTTAGTGAGTCATATATGGATGTGAAGTTCTACTTTTGTGTATATGTTGCACATGTTGTGTATTCAATGATTGTACCTATGGTGATGTGTACATGTAACATATGTAGTATTGTGTACATATGATATTGTATGCCTATTGTATATATGGTTTTGTGTGTATATTGCATATGTAGTGCTAAGTATAGATGGTGCTATGTACATGTTGGATATGTGGTGTTGTGTGCCTACCGTACTGTTCACATGTTGGATATGTGGTGTTGTGTGCATATGGTGTTTTGCACATGTTGTATATACGGTGTTGTGTACGTATGGTGCTATGTACATATCGTATATGTAGTGCTATGTACATATGGTGATGTGTACACATTGTACATATGGTGCTAAGTACATATGGTGTTATGTGTCTGATTTTACATGTGGTCCTGTGTACATGTTGTACATGTGGTACTGTGTGCAGGTGGTGTCGTGTACATGACGTGCATATGGATTTGTGTACATGTGGTGTCATGTACATGTCGTGCTATGTACATGTGGTATTGTGTACACATTATACATGTGATACAATGTACATTTGGCATTGTGAACACGTTGTGTAGGTGGTGTCATGTACATTTGATGTTGTGCACCCATTGTGAAGGTAGTGTTGTGTACAAGAGGTACTATGTACATGTTGTGCATATGGTACTAGTATACATGTGGTATTGTGTGCATGTCGTACATGCTGTGTTGCGGGCATGTGGTACTATGTATGTGCATGGTGTAGTTGTGGTATTGTGGCTTGTGTACTCATTGTGATGTACTCTGTATATGTATAGGTATTGTGTTGTATTATACACCATGTGTAGGTGTATGTGTTGTACACTAGGTGTAGGTATATGTGTTTTATTTCAGTGTGGGTGTGTGTATTGTATGGTATTGTATATCGTATCTGTTGTGATTTACACTATGTGTATGTGTATGTGATTAGAGAGAAGGAAAAACATTGGGTGCTTTCCGGGTGTGGCAACCAATCTTGTTTGCATACAGAAAGAACAAAGGAATAAGTAAGGCTCGATGAAGGATAAGTATCATTATTTTATTTTAGTTTTATTATGCATGTGATTTGTGATTCTAACATATGAGGGTCACATGTGATTTATGATTATGGTTTATGGTGATTTTATGCGATTCATGATTTTAATTTATGATGGTTGTGTTTTGAGCTAACCAGATGTGTTATGTTATGCCCGTTGATTTGATCAAACAATTAGTTTTCCTTGTTGTGACAAGAAATGAATAGGATTGCAAGTGTACCTTGTTGAAAAGCTACCAATGAGGTATGATTTGGATTTATTTAAATTTATTTTGAATCTAATGTGCTTGGTACAGGAAGCATGAAAATTCGTGACTGGGTTGTTGAAACTGACTACAAGAAATAGCAGCATGCACAAAAGGAACTGGAACATGAAACAGTGTGTTGGTAAAGAACTTCAAGAGTAGGGCCATTGTGGGACACTCATACCCAATAGTGTCCCTTGATTTCCATGAGCATTATATGACTGGTATGATGGATTTGAGACAAGAATATGCCTTGGTTATTTGACCTTCCTATGTGAGGAAGCCTTGCCAAGGGATGGATCGCTTGGGATAGGAGATGCTAGTGAACTTGGAAGGTGAGTGACTGCATGGAAGCAGATGAACGGATTACCTGAGGGACTGTGTATCATAGAATGGAAGGCTGGGGATGAATTTTTTTTTTTCATTATAATTTCTTTATGGAATCAGATGCAAACTGGGAGTGTGCCTTGGAACAATGAGTCGGTAACTGTTCACTGGGGGTACAACAACATAGTATTATAGTGTTGGACATTGGACGTAGACTTTTACTATGCCAATGGATTCTAGACTTCATGGGAAGGAAGTGAATCCTGGTACTACTTTGAGGGTGGAGGTGTGATCCTCTGCATTCCCTTGTTGTGGATGCATAGATTGTATCCTTTTATTTTTTGGTTGGGAAAATGTGCATATGTATATATGTGGTTGTTATTATAAATATTGTAATGAGATGTGTTATAAAGATCTAGTACGTGGTATGATTGTCATGATGGTTTTTATTTTGAGCAGGTTATTCATTGTAAATATTGCAATGAGCTAAGTTATAAATCTCCATGGGCAGTATGTTTTCTTTCAACGTTTTTGCTGAGGTATATGTGTGGTTGAACACCAAGGACGGTGTCCCCAAAGCGGGACGGTTCTGTAACAACCCCTATGAAAATTCCATGTAATAAAGTTAAAAATAATAACCACAGTTGATGGGACACTTATTCCAAGCATCCTAGTGGGTGTTAATTTTGTTTATTATGGCTAAGGAAATTGGAAGAGGAATATGAAAAGGATTTGGGAAGGAAAAATGGCATTTTTGGCACATTTATTTATGAAAATAATGGAAATTAGGAGAAAAGGGAGATGAAATATTATGGTTTTTATGTGAGGAGGAAAATGAAAAAAAATAATGGAAAATGAAGAAAATAGAGGCATTTTCTATAAAAAGGCTTCTGAGGATCAGTTGGTACCATTTTTCAGTGCAGTTTTTGGAGCTCTCTCATCATTCTCTCTCTCTCTCTCTCTCTCTCTCACACACACACACACACACACACACACTTGGACACTTAAAGTTTCTTTTATAGCTTTGGCATTGGAGTAAGAAGGGAAAGAAAGTAAAAAGAAGACACAACAAGCAAGGAGGAGGAGAAATCAAGGAGCTACAACATGATTCTTTGCAGGTATCGATTTGCATGTATGTTTTCCTTGGTATATATGGAATGCATGGTATTTCATGTGTTTATTTTCTGTCTTGGCATGGGTTTTTCTAGGTGTGACAATGTTTTCAGCCCATTCTTTCCATTTCTGGATAGACATGGTGTTGTGGAGTTCTCATGTTTTATTTTAGCTATATTACCAGATGGATTCAAAGCTGGTGGGGTGGATCTATGAATTGATATAACACATGGCCTTGTAACACTTGAACCAGTCTGTGGGCTGCGGTAAATACAGATAGTGTGTTGCCTAGTTAGGCCTACGAATCCTCGACCGGTGAATGGCGAGATATACGGTAAAGCATAGAGGTATTTTTCTCTCCATTTAGGGCTAGGAATATTGGGTTTGGGATATATGGTAAAGCCTGGACAATATGTCTTGGTTTAGGCCCTAGTGACCCCTGATTTAGGCTGTGGGATGTGGTAAATCTTGAGAGACTAGGATACATGAAAATTACTCATGGTTTAGATGGAGATAGTATGATGCTATCCATGCTTATGTTGGCCTAGTGATCGGGTGTAGATCATGGTAAAGCCTGATTAATATTTGATGAGGATGAGGTGATTTAGCCTTGGGATGCCCTAGTTGGTTCTTTTGGTTTGAGTCCCACATTCATGCTTGGAATATGGCACGTGGGTTATTGGCTAAAGAGAGATTTGGCTCAGGCAATATATGGTCGAGTGGAATGTGGAAGTCCCATCTATGGTTGGTTTTTACACTCATTAATGAGAAGCTCATCTGTTTGATATTTGTTATGAAAATGTACTAGTTTCTATGTGGATTCTATTGTTGTTATATCCTCTATATTTATCTTGCTATTATGCTAGTTATAGGAATGTATTTTATCATTAATGATGTATGGATCTATCCATTTTTTTAATTTTAAATGAATGCACAATGTATCTATGGTCAAATATATTATATTGCAGCCAATGATGTAAGGGATCAATTATTCTTAGTGATTCTCAGATAATTATGAGACCCCTATGTTTAAATATGTTGTTTACACCTATAAATTCAATGTTTATGACATGTTTGACAAATTTCTTTTCATGGCTAGGAGGGGTTCAGATGATTTCTTATTGATGTGATTGATTCAGTATAATTTTTACAATGTTATTTATCATCCCCTAAGTTTTCATGAGGTTTTGGGCTGTGACCTGGGTTCTGTGTCTAAAGAGGTGGCTCAAATCCTTGAGTTGCAGGTGTTAGACCCATGTATCTGACAGTATCAACAGGTGACTGATTATTGTTTAGATTTGGTCATGATTGAAAATGATATTCCATGGTTGTCATTTATTTTTAGGAAAGAAGGAAGAAAGTGTTGTTGATAAGGTGTGATGGTGAAAAAAATTCACTTATGCCCTCATTCCATTTCATTCACCCTTTATGCCCCTCATTTCCTCCATATTCGAAAGTTCTACACCGTATTTCTTTCAAGCCCCTTCTTCAAGTATTAACACCCAAATTTTATAGTTAAAAAAGGAGCATCATTAGAATCAAAGGAAGAAAAGGCAACAGAGAAGCAATTAATGCTGAAAAATAGTAAGGGAAAAGTCTTGAATGAGATTGGGTTAAGTCGTGCACGCGTTCGGGTCGAGTTGTGAATGCTAAATCAGGTCAAGTCGTGAACATGGGGCAAGTATTCTAATAACATCTAAGAAATTAACGGGCACAACCAAAGAAACAAGGTCGAAAAACCACAGTAAGGGAGAAGTGAGGACCATTGATCTGAGCATCGATCAATGACAGAGATTAAATCACAATCGCAGATTAAAAATTTCATAAGATGGGCACAAGGGTAAATTTTAAAGTCAGTGAAATGAGATTTACAATGAGGTGGGACCCATTCACCCACGCCACGCAAATAATCCTTACCTGTTGCCCACACTTCGCAGCCCACAGGTCTTTAACCTTACCTCTTAATACTTATGCCAAGTCTTGTTTTTCCACCGATGCGATCAAGTGGGACCCGTCATACCTTACTGCATTCTCAAAAACGTATGTAAAATCTTGTTTCCACCTTAAACTTTACCTTTCTCTACCTTTCTGCTTTATCTTTATACTTTCCCTTTTTTCACCAATATATTGTTGTTTCACCTCCGCTTTTCCCCATTCCCCGATTGCGATTAAAATGGGGCCATTTTCCCCGACATGTCACCCTTCCCCCACCATCCATTTCATTTCACAAATTACAAATTATTCCATTACGCTAAACATTAAAACCTACGATTTCTGATGTGCGATATCACATCGCATAGTTTTTAACTTACCATTTGAAGCACCCTCAACCTATTTTGTTTAACTTGCGATGCGGTTGGCCCCATCATAGCAGCTATGGCCCCCACTTCATAGCCATTTGAAATATATTGAAACACATATCATATAAAACATCATAAAATTTACCTTACCGCAAAAGCTTTCTAACTTGCAATTGCAACATAGGTAGGTCCCTCTCCCTACACTTCGCAAGTTTTAGATTTTAACCCCTGTTGCTTATAAAAAAAATCTAAGATCTGTGATTTGTGATGTATTCAGACTCACTTTCACCTGCCACATCATTCCACCCTCCCCACGCTTCGCACTTCACATTTGTTAGAGTTTAGCTCCGCGCTTATATCTAAAACCTTAAAAAGTTGCGATCTACGAGTTGCGGTATGGTCCCACCTTCACTCCACGTCACCTCCCACTTCACATCACATCTCCAATCACATTCTTCATAACTTAAATTGTAAATATTGTGAAGTGCGCTGATGAAATGCTGCTCCAAGATAAAATATAAACATTTTTAGGTCCGAGTTTATGAGTTTTTACACTGTTTTTCTTTGAAAAAGGATTAAACACAACCAAAAGGGATCGGGTAGAAAAAATACACCAAGGGCCGAGTCGGGAAAGGTGTTTTTGCAAACTTGTTACGGTTATAATGGCGGAAACAAAAAGGGCAACAAACTCTTCAGCACAATCACTAATTAATGGAAAGTGGCTAGCTTTGCACCAGAGTTAATTACCCAACACTGATATTTTGAAAAATAGGGCCAAATGTCAAAGCCATCATTTGTTGCCTCTTTGAGATCATCACATGCCACTTCCAAGACTACCTTTGATCTTACGAAGAGCCATTGAAGCTATTAGATACATGAAGAGCTACTCAAAATTAATTTTACAAGTGATGTGTTGACAGTAATATTTTTCTCGCATGACCACACCTGTTTAATTTTCAGTTGTTTTTAATATATGATGTTTTCCAAAGTAGATTAGGGCAACCGACTCAATTTTATTTAAATATTGCTAGAATTTTCATTATCAAGGATTGGACCTTGTTAGATTGTGCATATATAAGATCATTGTATTGGAGCACTGTAACTTTTTGAGCTAGGCATCAATAATAAGAGACCGTTCAAAAGATTCTTGAGCTATGTTAATGGTGATGTTATTTCCTCTATGTTAATGTTTTTTCCTCTGTCTTTTCATGTTGTGCATCAATTTCTCTGATTGCAAAACATAGAATTTAGATTAATATTTGCTAAGAGAGAACCTTAATTATGTCTGTATTTGTTATCTTGATGTTTTCCTCTGAAGTTTAGTTAAATAATTCTTAACTTCTCTTTAAATATTACTGAACTCACTACTTTCCCCCATTTCATATTCACACTGCCAGTAAGATCAAATTTGCATAGTTAGCTTTCCCTGTGAGTGCCCTTGAAAAGTTGACGCACGATTCAGCCTTTTATGATTCCATAGCCCAATGGATTAGTTTCACAGCTCTATCTGTACAATCAAACAAACAACCCTCATAATTTATGTAACTAACTGTTTGGTTCTAACTGATGATGTCAATCAGAGTTCAATTTAATGTCAACCCAAGAAGGTAAACTTAGAAGTGCTTATGTAAAATATATAGATCTAGAAATATTCCTAATTTGTTCAATATCTTAAAGTTCCCTTACAAGAACATATTCATCAAGATCTCTTTCAACAACTAATCAAACATAGATCTAACAATTGTCAAGATCCTAAGGTTCTCTTACAAGAACACCTGAATTTTAGGATCTCCTCCAATATTAGAACATTTAACAAAACTTAAAAGCTGAAATGAAATAAACCTAAATCTAATAATTTTCTGAGATCTTATGGTTCTCTTAAAAAAACACTTTCAAATAAGATCCTTCCAATATTAGAACATCTAACAAAACTTAAAAGCTGAAAATGAAATAAAAACATAAATTAAATTATACCTAAAGTAAGCATGAAAGTGAGGCCATGGGGGCCCTCCATAACTCCACAAGCACACCAATTCAAAGGAGACTCAAATGTAGAAGCAACAAAATCAGAGTATGATTCTTTATTTCAAAATCTCCATTACAAACCAACTCAAAGATTACAACTCTAAGCTTCTAAGATTACATACTTCAAAATTATAAGATTACAAAAACTTACAAATGGAGGATATTGTACTCCTATTTATACAATGGGATGAGTAACAAACGCATAATGATTATCCACTAATCTCTCTTTAGTTCCATACATCTCTCAACCATCTAGACACATAACCCCTTTTTGTCCTTGATCTTCTCCATGAGGTTTATCTTATCAAATTCGAATTTGATCATTCAAGGCCACATAAAGGTGTCTTGGAAGCTTCCTTGGCACCTACACATGTCAAAAAAACAATCCACTTTCCATATATGATGTAAAATATATTATTTTCTAATATTTAATCAAGAATTTCTCTTAAAAATGCTTTAAAATAAATAATATTTGGAAGATATAAATGAGACCCATTAATGGTGAATAATAGGGAAATTAAAGTGACATGGTGGTGAAAAATGAGTGATATAATGAAAGCATAGGTGAAAAATGTATGTTAATGAGTGATATTTGTATGACATTTTGAAGCCCAAACACTAACCTAATATCAACACTTATAATTATAAAGTTAAATCATAAAACAAAGAGAACCCTCTCTGAGTCTAGGAAGGCTAGGTCCTGGACTCCAAAGTGGTTTGATGGTGTCCTCTATCATTTGTTCTTTCTAATCTTACAAATTATAGTGACAAAATAATGGCGACCATACTGGGGAATTATTGAAAAACGCATCCTTCATCAAAACTCAGAAACCCCAATTGAAATAATGTGTGATTTAAGTGTTTTCTATAGATTGGTTTTTGTTAAAATATTTAACCTGCCTGTGCTTTGGGTCTAAATTCCAGCTTCCAGAAGAATTTTTACCAGATCTCATCTTGACCCAAATCCCCCTGCAATAGTTGAAAATCTAGAGAAAATCATAAGAAAAACTCCCAGATCTGAGAGTTTGACTATTAGCAAGCCTCTTCATAAAGCAAGTTCCCTCCCTGAAAACCTTGCATCCTTGTAGGATATCCAGTTCGACTTACACTTTGAGAAAACCTTGTTCAGGACCAAATCTCATAATTGGATAGAATATATAGTTTTTGACTCATCCATCTTACAATAGAGTCCTATTGGGGGAGCCTCTACCTCCACTCAAATTGACTTTCAACTTCTCCAACACTTTGAGTACCTTCAAGGTCTGGTAACAGAGCTCACCTCAACTATTGATGATGCTTATCTTCACCAGTCTGTATAATTATCTTCTCTGATTACATTACCTCCTTCTGTTATTTCCAATTTTGCTCATCCTCAACCAAATTACTCAATTGTATCCGCAGCTCATACCATTTCCTTGAACCTTTCCCACTAGAGTTCCCAAACCTCCACTCATACACCCGCTATCCACCTTCCTCCATTCAACCCTCCACCTCCCTTCGTCAACCCTCCTCTTATCAACCCTCCTTGGGCTCCCCCACCACCAATTATGGAAGCCTGGTATGCTCCATTAGTGCTACCACAACCTATGGTGCCTATGCCACAGGATTATCAATCCAAAATCCCACATTTTGATGGAACTAGTCCTAAAACTACTCAACAAAATCTGGACAAAATGAATGAAGCTTTTGACTACCAAGAGGTAGAGGATGAAACTATCCAATTGAGAATTTTTTCTCAAATTTTAGGGGGAGAAGTAAAAAAATGGTTCAAGGGCTTGACCCTAAACATTGTCCATGACCTCCCTACCCTTCACTAGTTGTTCATAGATAGATGGGAAGTTAAGAAAAATTGTCTCCAAATCTTGTCAAAATATGAAAACATCAAGAGAAATGTTGGAGAGAGTGTCCAAGATTTATATACCAGGTTAAACAATATATACAAAACCCTCCCTCCTCACATGAAATCCCCACAAGGTTTAGCCCTAATGAAAATTTCATATGGTTTTGACCCAGAGATGGTTTATCAGCTGAGAGAAAGAGATCCAACTACATTGGAAGACATGCAGAGGGGTTCAATAAGTGTGGAAGCAAACTTGATTGCAAAAAGGGCTAGAATGAGAAATGAGAAGAGATTCACTATTAGGGAAGAGCCTGCAACCTCCACATCTGATGCTAATATTGATAGCATGGTGAGTGTTGTACCTTAAGAGACGATCCCTTAGCTATGATAAGGAATCCATGCTTAAGACATTTATATAATTATGTCACAGAAATATTTGTCTTTGTTTAATCATCTCCAAATATTTATCATTAAACCCTAAAAAATAAAATAGAACGAATGTTCCATAATGCTATTATATGTTGATATAGAATGAAATGACCAAAATAACATGAAAGAAAGAATCCCAAACTAATATGTTGTTGTACAGGATCTATAACCTCAAAATTCAGAAGAATTATAAGAAAAGGAACAGTTAAAATGAAGGAGCGCGTATTAATGGTTTTAAATCTTATTTACACACGTAAAAAGATACCTGCAGCTTCATTAATTCATTTTATTCAGAGACAAAAAACACACCATGTAAACTGGAAGACACATCAATATCAACAAATTCCAGAAGCTTGCTTTTCATTCATTAATAATTTGAAATATGAGTACAAAAATTGCCGTTTGGAGGTCCAAAACTCGGAACCTAAAATGAGATTTTTTCTCCCCTTTTATTCTCCCTTCTCAACCTAACTAATTAACTATTAAAACAAAATCACTTGAATAACTGAGTTTTATAATATTCTAACAGCTACAAAATTATTTATCTATTCGAAATAAACTAGATTTTGTGAACCCAAACCCTTTACAAATATGGTTAAACATAATCATGAGTTCTTTTCTCTTTTAATTAATAAGAGAAATTAAACAAAAAGTCTTTGAAGTTTTACATTTTTCGTATGGTACTAACGCTGAGGTGGATAATATATATATTTGGGTCCCATACTTTATATTCAATTTATGATATAAAATTAGTGGTATCAAAAAACCCAAAACCACCTATGGGAACACCTCTGGTCGTTTATGAAAATGATAAGGGTGGTGCCGTAATGAATTTCAATCGTTGGTTTTTGATGAGAAGTTTGGGAAAAGATGTTTTGCGGGGCCACTCATTGTCATAAAATTCCTTCCTTTTATGCTTCAGCAAACCTTTGATGCAACGATTTCCCTTATAACTATGTCTCTGAATTCTTATGGAAGACACATTTGATGCATCGCAATTTTCCACACCTTCATCATCTTCTTTGAGTATGATGACACAACCTACAGATATTAATTTTGATGTTACCATCGAAAATTCAGGATTTTGAAAGGCTTCCTTTGTTGTTTTCCCATTCAAAGGGATAAATATCCTTCAAACTGAGAATAATATTCTTCCTAAAAAATCGATTCAACATTCTGTGATAAAATAAACTGATGAAGAAACTTGATAATCATGCAAATAAAATTTCAATAAATAAAACCCAATTTTGCAAGACGTTTTTGGAAACATTTGCCTTTGAAGAATTGGTGAACTCTCTTAAACGGATTTGAATTTTTGGAAAATTCTTGCCATAAAGTCAATTGGTGTTACTCTAGAAAAAACCCATGTCACGGATTCTTGAAATTATTCTTCGTTTGCCCGAAATTTGAAATCGAAAATCTTGTGTTGGGAATGTTTGCGTTTTCTGAGATTTTTTATAAGAAATCTCAAACTCCATATTATTCGGTAGTGATTGTTTCAATTCCCAGTTCATTAATCCGAAATAACTATTTGGGTTTCCCAAAATGCCAACAACTAATTCAAATTATGAATGACTTCTCCAAATATCTATTAAATAAATTCCAAACAAGTTACTACCTTAACATTGACTATTTCAAAACCTTCTGCAACTGTTTCAAATACCTTCTAGACCAACCAATACAAAATGACCCACTAGGTCTCCCAAAATTCCAAATGCCACCTTGCAATGTACTTAAATCACCCAATAACAAATTTCTCAGGCACAGTTCTTCAAATGCCTTTAAAATATTTTGTTTATCTCAACTATGACTTCATATGTAGAATTGGATAAGCATATTTTCATTCTTTCAAGGAAATTTTCCAATATCATTTATTTCGAGAAATTCCTTTGCTTTTCTAGGTGTATTTTTATTGATATTCTGCAGAACAACATTCTCCAAAATATGATAAGGCATAATATTCCTTCCAGCTTCATTGACAAGTTTCGTTCATAGAAAATGAAAGGGGTTGGATCAATTTGTGACTAAAGAAAAGGTAACCCATCCTCAACTAGGGAATTTGTATTTTTAAGCAACTAAAATTTCTTCAATGAAGCATCTCCCTACCTCAGAATTTTTCCACCTCCATGAAGATTCAAACTTCCATGCTTATACCTTTTAGTTTGCTGACACATTGAGCCATGAAACACATCCAAGACATGAGACGAGGAGAATCGTTGAGCAATATATGTTGAGCTTGTGATTATCTTCTTGAACATGTTCCATCTCTTCTTAAATTTGTAATAATTGTTCCTCAACAACCTTGAATTGATCAGAACTTCTCTTGACTTTTAGCTGAGTCAAATTGTGCTACAACATCTGGCTCCAATTGGGGACAACACTTTGGTAGCAAAGAGATGAAAACTTTTAGATCAGTAGCATTTATTGGGCATGGAGTCAAAACAAAACGGAATTTGATCTCAATATGAAATATCCCTAAAAACTGTCACACTTTGAACTTCTTCCTTTATTCTTCAAACTAAAAATACCGAACTAGAAATACTGCAACTAAAAATGCTCAACTTCTGAGATTATTTATGTACATGTCCTATATATATATATATATATATATATATATATATATATATATATATACATGCCTGAGCTTAATCAGGTGAAGTCAGCCTTCCAACGACACCAACCCAACATCTGATTGTTAGATTTAATACCTTCATACTACTAAAATTTAAAAATCAAAAGAGGAATGTACCATACAATTTTCCATATACAAAACTTTGTACATACCCTTGCATAAAATCTTATTGATGATCGAAAAACTTTGTCATATACTCAGCCACTTGATCATATAATTGATGAGACAAAACTTCGACTGCCTCCTTTTCTTGAACATTTTGCTGATGTAGACTTATTTGAACATGGAAGCTTCCTTCACTGTTTGACTCCTCAATTTGGAACTGTGTGCGAGGAACTTGATTTCCATTTTCTGCAGGAAGGAATTTAGGCTTAAAAGAGAAATCCAAGGTTTTTTCCCTATAATGTTGATGTTCTTCGTATAATGCCAATTCTTGAAAAAAATCTTCCTCCTCCTACAAACATACCTGGGAAGCTCCACTAGTTTCCCCTCCATTCACAAAATCATTAAAAATATGAAAATTGTAATTATCTTCCAGGCTTTCATCATGTAGTTCAGTAGCTGCAGCGAATTTTTCACCAGAATATTCAGAATGCTTAGATTCTCGTGTTTTAGAAATACAGGAATCCTCTGACACCCTTTGAAAATCCTTGTTGACCTCTGAATTTGCATTCTCTTGTAAATAAATTCTAATGTTTTCTTGACAGGCCCTCTTGTCTTCAACAAAACTTGTTCTTTCAACATGAGAGAAAAATTTCTGCAAGCCCACACATTATCTTCAATATCCTATGCATAAAGAAACAATAGCTTCAGAGCGTACGGATTTCTCTCCTTGAGATAAAAAGCCAAGACAATAGAAAGAGCCCTCAAATATTAAACCATAACTGCTACTTCAAGAGGTCGAATTTATTTTGGCATGCTGAAATAAATTTTTTGAAACCTCCTATTAAACTCAGTGATTGATTCATTTCTCTGCCTCCAAAAAGAATATAATTCCAAAAGGTGTTTTTCATATGACTTATGCTCGCCCCAATATCTAAGAAATACTCCTTGAAAACCTTGCTAGGAACTAATTGACCTTGCTTCCAAACACTGGAACCATTGCTGAGCATCTTTCTTTAATGAATGAAAAAACATCCTTAAAGCCACGTCTTCATAAATAATTTGAAATTTGTCCAGAAAATACTCAAATTCCAAGATATGTAGTTCAGCTGAAATATCCTCCTCCTCTCTAGAGAAACTTGGCAAGGATTTGAATCCTTTTGAAGGATATTGATGGAGAATTATGGGCAGCTTCAGGGGTTTAAATATTTCTTTATTTTTTAGTTGAAAAACAGTCAATTGCTTGTGAGGAAAAATATTATCATCCAAAGATGATGAATCATCACCTTTATGACTAAACTGTGACTGATTATATTTCAGAATTGTAATACAAAAATCATATCTCCTCTCATATTTAGGAGATAAAGTTGTGTCAAGACCTATAATACAAGCAAAAGAAAAATCATCCTTTTCCATTAAAGAATGTAAATTTTGGGCCTTATAATCTTCTGAAAAATAAAGCTGGAAACAATATTCTTGATTTATAAGGGAAAATATACCACTAAACTGATAGTAAAAAATAGAACCTCCTTTAAAAAACTGAAATTTTGATAAATGTTTTTTCCATGATGCTTTCTCATTTTCTCGCCAGCAAAATTATTCATCTAATGAAACTTTCATCAGTGGAGTTTCCAGGTGAATAATAAACAACCAAACTTGAAATCTAAATCTTTTTCACCATCAAGAATAAGGGATTATGAGACCTTCTGCTACAAGATATTTGACCTCATGTGTGGCTTTTTGAAAATGAGAATTTTGTAAAAGGTAAACAAAATCGAATATTTCCTCCTCACTAAACAACCAGAGGAAATTGAAAGAAAACCCAGGGAAATGAACTTCACTTCTTCGATCCCTGGCAACAGCTCCAAAAAATGTTGTACCTTAAGAGACAATCCCTTAGCTGTGATAAGGAATGTGTGCTTAAGACATTTATATAATTATGTCGCAGAAATATTGGTCTTTGTTTAATCACCTCCAAATATTTAACGTTAAACCCTCAAAAATCAAATACAACGAATGTCCCACAATGCTATTATCTGCTGATATAGAATTAAATGACCAGAAGAACATGAAAGAAAGAAGCCCAAACTGATATGTTGCTGTATAGGATCTGTCACCTCAAACTTCATAAGAATTATAAGAAAAGGAAAAGTTAAAATGAAGGAGCGCCTATTAAGGGTTTTAACTCTTATTTACACATGTAAAAATAGACCTGCAGCTTCCTTACTTCAATTTATTCAGAGACAAAAAACACACCATGTAAACTGGAAGACACATTTATATCAACAAATACCAGAAGCTTGCTTTTAATTCATTAATAATTTGAAATCTGAGTACAAAAATTGTCGTCTAGAGGTCCAAAACTCGGAACCTATAATGAAATTTTTTCTCCCCTTTTATTCTCCCTTCTCAACCTAACTAATTAACTGTTAAAACAAAATTAGTTGAATAACTGAGTTTTCTAATATTCTAACAACTACAAAATTATTTATCTATTCAAAATAAAATAGATTTTGTGAACCCAAACCCTTTACAAATATGGCTAAACATAATCACGAGTTCTTTTATATTTTAATTAATAAGAGAAATTAAACAAAAAGTCTTCGAAGTTTTACATTTTTCGTATGGTACTAACATTGAGGTGGATAATATATATATTTGGGTCTCGTACTTTGTATTCAAATTATGATATAGAATTAGTAGTTTTACAAAACCTAAAACCACCTACGGGACCACCTCTGGTGGTTTATGAAAATGATAAGGGTGGTGCCGTAATGAACGTCAACCATTGGTTTTTGATGAGCAGTTTGGGAAAAACTGTTTTGCGGGGCCACTCGTTGTCATAAACTTCCTTCATTTTTTGCTTCCACAAACCTTTGATGCAACGTTTTCCCTTCTATCTATGTCTCTGCATTCTTATGGAAGACACATTTGATGCACCACAATTTTCCACACCTTCGTCATCTTCTTTGAGTATGATGATACAAATTCGACATATTAATTTTGATGTTACTGTCTGAAATTCAGGATTTTGAAAGGCTTCCTTTTTTGTCTTCCTGTTCAAAGGGATAAATCCCCTTTAGTCTGAGAATAGTCTTCTCCTTGAAAAATCGATTCAACATTCTGTGATAAAATAAACTAATGAAGAAACTTGATAATCATGCAAATCAAATTTCAATAAATAAAACCCAATTTTGCAAGACATTTCTAGAAACATTGGCCTTTGAATAATTGGTGAAATCTCTTAAACATATTTTAATTTTTGGGAACTTCCTACTCTAAAGTCAATTGGGGTTACTCTGCAAAAAGCCCATGTCGCGGATTCTTGAAATTGTTCTCCGTTTCCCAGAAATTTGAAATAGAAAATCCTGTGCTGGGAATTTCTGCGTTTTCTGAGATTTTTTATAAGAAATCTCAAAACCTAGATTATTCAGCAATGATTGTTTAAATTCCCAGTTCATTAATCCAAAATAAATATTTGGGTTTCCCAAAATTCCAACACCTAATTCAAATCAGGAATGACTACTCCAAATATCCACTAAATAAATTCCAAACAAGTTACTACCTTAACATTGACTATTTCAAAATCGTCTGCAACTGTTTCAAATACTTTTTGAACCAACCAATACAAAACAACCCACTAGGTCTCACAAATTCCAAATGCCACCTTAAAATGTACTTAAATCACCCAATAAAAAATTTCTCAGGCACAGTTCTTCAAATGCCTTTAAAACATCTTGTTTATCTCAACTTTGACTTCATATGTAGAATTGGATAAGAATATTTTCATTCTTTCAAGGAAATTTTCCAATATCATTTATTTTGAGCAATTCCTTTGTTTTTCTAGGCGTATTTTTATTGATATGCTGCAGAACAACATTCTCCAAATATGATAAGGCATAATATTCCTTCCAGCTCCGTTGACAAGTTTTGTTCATAGAAAATGCAAGGGGATGAATCAATTTGTGACTGAAGAAAAGGTAACCCGTCCTCAACTAGGGAATTTGTATTTTTAAGCAACTAAAATTTCTTCAATGAAGCATCTCCCTACCTCAGACTTTTTCCACCTCTATGAAGATTCAAACTTTCATGCTTGTACCTTTTAATTTGCTGACACATTGAGCCATGAATTAACACATCCAAGACATGAGACAAGGAGAATCGTTGAGCAACATATGTTGAGCTTGTGGTTATCTTCTTGAACGTGTTCCATCTCTTCTTAAATTTGTAATAATTGTTCCTCAGCAACCTTGAATTGATCATAACTTCTCTTGACTTTTAACTGAGTCAAATTGTGCTACAACAATGAGAACCATGGAGAGAATGATGGAGAGGATCAACTTGAATGAGAGAGTTGTCCCTATGGAAAACCAGCTAGCTCCTCAAAATAGAAACCAAAAATTTAGAAGGAACCCCTCTCAAATAAGACGTAGAGAACAGAGGGGACCTGACCAACAAATTAGGCCTCCATTCCAAGAAAATTATGCTGATGAAGATGAGGGGGTGGTTTAAGAACTAGAAGGAAGTCAAATTAATATAATGGGAATTAATAATGAAGATACTATTTTCCTCACGAAAGAAGAACAAGATTCATTTTCTTTGACTCAAACTGAAGTAGAATTTGAAGAATCTGAAGATTATAAGCAAGGTTTCGATAATTCCATCATGGAATTTCATAGACAATATAATCTTCGAAGAAAGAAATATTAGGATATTCCCAAGAGAAATAATTCTGAAAACTTTGTTAAAAATGCCCCTAAAGCTGATCCCAAGTAAAAAGCATAGAGTTCAAAGAAAATTACTAAAATAGCTAGAAATAATGATCTAGAAAGAATCACTAGTAGACCAGGAGTTGGCCCTAGCAAAAATATTCCAGCTAATATCCCTAAGACAAGTCAACAATCTGAAGTTGCTGCAAAAATAGTGCTTGAGAAGAATGATTCAAATATGCTGAAAATGTAGACATCATTCAACATTGAGAATGAAATTTCCAAAATAAAAATCTATGTCCCTCTCACTGAATTGGTGAACCACGATGTATATAGGTCCCAAGTCCTAAACGCATAGAATATAGGAGAAATTACTGACACTTTCAATCTAAATGATGACAAACCTGAACTTTTGTTTGGGCCAAAAGTAGAGGGTAGATTCTAGGAGGAAGGTGTTCCCCCATTTTATCTCAGTTTGAATGTTCATGATAACATCCTCCATAATGCCATGATTGACTCAGGTGCCTCTCATAACCTCATGCCACAGGAAATTATGGAGAAACTTGGCCTGGAGATAACTATACCCTACAAATACTTGTACTCATTTGACTCCAGCAAAGTTAAATGTCTAGGCCTCATTAAATATGTGTGTATTACGTTAGCCCAGATACCAGCCAAGAGTCTAGTGATGGATATAGTGGTCGCTAACATCCCTCATAAACATGGTATGATTTTATCATGCTCATGGTGAGCCAAGCTTTCAAGCACCCTCCAGATGGATATGACTTATGCTAGCATACCAGTTTTTGGCCAACAAAGGAGATTGTATAGGGAGACTCTAATGAAATACATGGTGAGCAGTCAGGAAAAACCTCATAACTACCCCATGTACTCTATCCTCTCCGAACTTGATTAATTTATTATTTATAATGATGAAAATATTATTGAACAAGTAGTTGGATAAGAAGAAGACCATAAGAGAGAACAATCAGACCAAATGGAAATGGTGCAACACAGGTCTGAACCTAAACCTTTTTGGAATGTGAGTTTTGATGGTTCTTGTGGAAAAGATGGCTCAGGAGAGGGGGTGTGGGTATGCAATACTAAAGATAACCACGTAGTAGGGCATTCTTACAAACTAAACTTTCAGTGTACCAACAATATAGCAGAATATGAGGCACTCCTTTTGGGTTTACAACCATTGAAGAAATTAGGA
This sequence comes from Pinus albicaulis, assembly GCA_034641835.2. Lineage (NCBI taxonomy): Eukaryota > Viridiplantae > Streptophyta > Pinopsida > Pinales > Pinaceae > Pinus > Pinus albicaulis. The sequence continues at coordinate 255,373,478 of CM076584.1, read as the reverse complement.
GCCAAAAGAATCTCTATTCGTGGGGACTCTGAGCTGGTCATTAAGAAAATCAAGGGAGAATATTCAGCCAAGCATCCCAGATTGAGAGCATACAGGAATGCTTCCCTTGACCTCTTGAAAACATTTGAAGAATATGACCTTGCTGCAGTGCCAAGAAATCAGAATATCCTGGCTAATGGGCTAGCATTTTCAGTCGGAACTTGTCAATTACCTCATCCTCACAAAAAATATATAGTGCAGGTCAAACGCCTCCCAGTAGTTCCTGACAATATGAGATATTGGAAAGTCTTTGGAGATGACAAACAAATTGAGAATTTCCTACAATCCAAGGGCAAGTTTGAAGATTCAAATTTGGACCTAGACTGTGAAGAAGACTGCTCCATTAAAGAACAAATGTGCAGGGAGGAACCTCCTCATCATTTTGATATTAATTTTTCAGCAAATAAAGACCTAGATTGGGTAGAGATATATGAAGATCCAGAAAAGGAGGAATTTGAAGTACTGGAATTCAGATACAACACCTTGCCTAGAGGACTTGTCCCTCTGGAGGAACTATTTGATTTCAATGATGTGGCTAGGAAACCAAAAATGGAATCTACCAAATCAAATATAGAGGAGTGAAATCTGGGCAGTGACCAAGAGCCCAAGATGATAAAGTTATCAAATACACTCCGAGCCTCTATAAAGCAGAAATACATTGGTTTGTTCAAAGAGTTTATTTATATGTGTACTTGGAGTTATAAAGACCTGAAATCTTATGATACTGATATTATCCAGCACAAAATTCTAGTCAAGGAGAACCAGAAGCCTTTCAAACAGAAAATTCGCAGGATAAATCTCGTCCAAATGCCTTTGGTTGAGAATGAGATCAAGAAAATGTATGATGCCAGTATAATAGTCCCAATCAGGTACTCCAAATGGGTTTCAAATATTGTACCTATGAGAAAGAAGACATGTGAGATTAGGCTTTTCATTGACTTCAGAAATATGAACAAGGCATCACTTAAGGACAACTACCCCTTACCAAAGATAGACCACATATTGAAAAAAGTAGTGGGTTCCAAAATAATATTTCTGCTAGATGGCTTTTTCAGGGTAAAATCAACTTCTTGTGCATCCAGATGATCAACACAAAACAAATTTTACTACTCCTTGGGGAACCTTCATGTATACAAAAATTCCCTTTAGATTAATAAATACTGGTGCCACATTTCAAATAGCAATGGATATTTCTTTTTTAGAAGAAAATTTTCTTTTCATTGTGATATATCTCAAGATGATATTACAATATATTCAAAAACTGATGAAGAAAATTTGGCCCATTGGAGAAGAGTTTTTGAAAAATGGAGAAGGTTTGGTCATCTCTGAATCCTAAGAAATCATTATTTTTTCTTGAAGAAGGAAAGATTCTAGGACACATCATATCTAAAGAAGGGATTAAGATTGACCCCGACAGGATTGAGGGCATACTGAAAATCAGTCATCCCAGAAACATCAAAGAGCTCCAATCTTTTATTTGAAAGATAATTTTTTTGAGGAGGTTTATTCCAAACCTTGCAGAACTACTAAGGAATATCACCAACATGCTCAAAAGATATTCATGATTCAAGTGGATTGAGGAGGCTAAACAATGCTTTGACCTGGTAAAGAAGGCACTCACTACAACACCGGTTCTTATCAGCCTTGATTTCACCAAGGATTTCATCATTTTTTCCTTTGCATTTGTGCACACAATTGCTGTTGTATTGCTGCAGAAAAATAAAGAGGGACAAGAGCAATCCATACCATTTTTCAGCCAAGGTTTAAGTGATGCACCTTTGAATTACAATATCATGGAAAAGAAGGATTTTTCCTTGATTAAAGCACTGAAGGATTTTAGAGTTTACATTCTGCATTCACACATCATTGCATTTGTGCCCAATACAGTTGTCAAAGACATCCTAACACAGGATTCTAATGGAAAAAGAGGTAGGTGGATTGTTGTCATCTTGGAGTATGATTTAGATATCAGACCCACCAAACTAATCAAGGGACAAGGATTATCCAAATTGATGGCTGAAACAAATTTTCAAGCACTAGATATTAACATGATTCATTCACTAGAGAACAAGAGGAGCTAGCGAATCCACCTATTGAGGAAGCATTCCTAAATTATCCTTGGTATGTAGATATAATATATGTCCTATTAACCCATATGCTACTTTCCTAACACAGACTTGCGTATATACGCGGATACCCTTCATAAAACTCGCGTATACACAGAGATCTAATTATGCCATTAATTCTTCACTTATATAATTCCATCATTTATTCATCAGATGTTCAATAAACAGTAAACATGTGCAGTAAGAATAGAATAAATCATCACATATAAGCAACACACATGAACACTAGGATTTAGGTGGAAACCCAAGTCAGGAGAAAACCACCGCTGTCGTTGTCTCAGCCTTCAATATTTTATTATAGAGAAAACATCTTACAACAATGTGCTGGTGCAGACTCATACCAGCACGTAGGCACCCACCTACGCTCGTTTACCAGTCTCTCCTGGAAGGGAGCTACGACCCCCCTGCTCTCATTTACCAGCCTCACCTAGAAGGGAGCTACAACCCCCTGACTGAAGGCTACAACCCTCAGCACCTCTATGGACCACGTTTCATCAATTTTTACACTGGATCCAACCCACACAATTAAGCTCAAGGAACATTCATCAATTCAACAACTTGATCTATAGCAGCATAATCAATATTCGAACTACCCAGATCAACATTGATAGATAGCAGTACACATTAGAAACAAATATCAGCAAGACAACAGAACAGATCAGACATCTCACAACTTCAGCAAACCCTAGTTTATCATACATGCTTTCCTTTCACTGATCCTACGTATATACGCGCCTTCATGCATATAAACCTGCGTATACCCCTGCACATACTTCAGAAAACCCAAACTGGACATACACGCTTTTCCTTCATTAGATCCGTGTATACACATGCTTTTACTGAAACGAACCAGCGTATACTTCTTCAGACATTTCAGCGCAATTCTTCAGAATAGATGCATAGCTCAGATATTACCCTTTACTTCAGAAACATGTTCGCCTCATCTCAGATCAGAACATTCCATAAACAGATATAGAAGATATAAATACATTTCAGATCTAGATTCACTTCTTCATCATTTTCTTCATAGGTGCATCACATATTCAGATCATCAAACTGTTACCCTTTCCATACATATATACTTCATAATGAAGTACTCATTCAAACCCAGACTCATGCACATGCTTTGCACAATGATTTTCTTCTCCTTATATAGGTTTACCCTTTTTCAATACCATGAGTCAAAACCACATTATTTCCAATGGTATTCCTAGACGGGATCAAATAGATAATCCAGCGCTCAATACAATGGGTCAATACCATGGTAAAGCCCCTTGGTATCATACTTTTAGAGTGCAAAAGGGCATACACGACTTTTAGCATTCGTTTCCGCATGTATACGCAACTTAGCCTCATAAAAGCTGCGTATATGCTAACCTTGAATGTATACGTGGGTTCCCTTCACAAAAGTAGAGTATATACGCGGGTTGCCTTCACAAAAGTAGAGTATACATTGTGACATATTATATTTATCATTTTTCTGGTACTTACTGGAATTCTTTTCTCTGCCACATCTGAACTGATCTGAAGATACATCATTCTTACATCTTTAGCACATAGGTTGCTTATCATAGGCAACTCATCGAGTAGATTTCCATCAAGGAAAACTTCATCAAGTAGGTTGCCATCATCTTCATCAAGTGGGTTGCCATCAAGGACAACACTTCTGCATCATATTGCCAACAATCTCCCCCTTTGGACTTGATGGCAACCACGATGGTGTTTGATCACCACAACAGATGTATACATTAAGAATAATGATATTCTCCCCTTATTCAAACACCATGTCACTCTCCCCCTTTGACATCAAGGGCAAAGGGCAGACCAAAACCAACACAAGGTTTTTCTCCTCATGTAGAAAGAAGAGCATTGTAGATCTGAAGTACACTGTAGTGACCATGCTCCCCATGAGTTCATGCTGAATCTTCAAACATATTTTACAATGAAGTACATGAATCTATGACCTTCCTATCACCAAGGACTCATACTTAAATCAAATATCCAACCAAGTGGATTTACATATGAGACTCAAGTACCCAATCAAGAGGGTTTACACATTTTGACTCAATTACCCAACCAAGTGGGTTTACAAATTGAACAAGTCCTTACATGACTGAATATTACAATTTACATCATAGGTCTCAACATGACCTTTTCATCAAATTACAAATATGACATTTTATGACCAATACCAGAAAGACCTCAAGAGAGAGATCATATTTCAGAATCATCATAATGCCAACAATGCATTATACTCAGCAAGATTAGTGCTCCCCCTGAAAATGTGCATCCAAGCATCCTTTCCATATGACCAAGGCTCCTCCTTAGCTAGTGCAACCTGAGGCTCTTTCAACAGCAAGTTATCAGCAACAATTTCTGCATGATCTGTCCTCATCTCTGAATCATAAGACTTCCATCTCATCCATGTGTGAAAGCAAAGAATACTCTTCATCAGATAAGCAAACAGGGTTCATCCATAATCACAAGAAAACATGTAACATGTCATCATCATTTAGAACTGAGAAATAAACAGATACAGTGTCAATAATACAATCATTAACAGTCAGACTGATGCTCCCCCTGAACCTGTGTTCCTGATCTTCAGCTGTTATACAAATTTCCTTATCATAAATGCATACGCGTCTGTGTCTGCTGGAACTCGCGTGTATACGCGACTTTGTTTCATCGAACCCGCGTATGGAAAGTGAAATATAGAAAATTTCACACCTTCATCTCCTACTGAATTTGTACCTTCTGTTCCTGTCTTTTATTCACACCAGATGCACTGTCAGAAATACACATACCCAGAATTACCAAAACAATCATGGAAATCACCATTCATCGCTCCCCCTGTGACGATACATTACAAACCCTATAATGTTTCTCACATCATTCCTGCAGTCATTAAGAGAAGTAAGCTTTAGAAGCAGATGACTGCTGTAGGGTCAGAAATCCCTACGTTTCTAACCAGTCCTCCTTCTTATTCCAACTTTTCTTGAAATTTCTAATTGTGTGCTGAAAATTATTCAATTTCTCAGATCTGTTCATCCTGCATTCTTTTTCAACATGTCCATACTTGTTACAAGCATAACATCTTATATGACCAGAGAAGTAAGCATAAGGATCATAGTTTGTTTATTTTTTCTTCCTTCTATTGCAATCAACTGCTTTATGACCATACTTGTTGCATGAAAAACAATATCCCTTGAAGAAACCAGAGTACCTTTCTGTGTAGAATCTGTTTATATGTGCCTGAAAAATTCTGCTTCTGCAATTGGCTGCAACATGCCCATAATTATGACACTTAAAACATTCAATATTAGTGAATGATTTCCTTTGAGAATTCATGATTTTTGGTTGATCTTTTGTTTCTTTCAATACTTCAGGTTTTGCTTTGACATCCTTTGAATCTTTAGCACTTCCTTGTGAACTAGATTCTCCTTTGACCGTTTCATGAAAACCAAGACCAAGTTTAATAGAGGGAGACCTTTGATTACTAATAATATTGTCCAGAATATTAGTACTACCTGGAAACTTCAAGATTTTATCCTTTTCTTCTAATTTACCTTTGAGAATGTTTACCTAAACCTCCAAATTTTGGCATTGCTTCTTCATGCTTTCTCTGACCCTTTTTCCTTCTTCTATTTGATCATTCAATTTTAAGATTTCTTCCTTCAACCAATTTTTGTTTTCTTCACATGTTTGTAGCAGCTCTTCATTCTTCTTATTTGATTTTTAAGATCTTCTTTGAGAGAGATGATTTCTGCTTCAAGTCTTTCACTTTGATTAGTTGCAAAAACATACAAATTTTGATACTTGTCTATCTGTCCATTCAGTATTTCTTTCTGTTCATTCATTCTAGAGATCATATCTTTGTAGACAGATTCTCTCTTATGAAATTGATTCCAATCATTTCTTTCATCATTGATCTTGAGATTTTCTTCTAGACTTATGCTGTTAATTTCACTATCTTTATTGTTGCATGCACAAGAAAGTGAATCACAAGAACAACTATCAATACCTGTTTCATCTTCTCCATTTTCTAATGCACATGTTTTCTGAGATATCTTCTTTCTTTGAGTAGCCTTCTTCTTTTGCTTCTTTTCCATTAGCACTTGCAAATATTGGTCAGAATCTTCTTCTTCCTCATCAGATACTTCATTTGTATAGTAACTCTTTCTCTTTTCAAATTGTTTCCCTTTACCATGATTATCTTCATAAGGAAATTTAGCAGCATAATGACCAACTCTTCCACAAGAAAAACACTTGAAGGGAAGCTTACCTTTGAATCTTCCAGTTCCTAGTTGGATTTTTCTCACAAAATTTGCTTCTTCTTCTTCTTATATATAATTTGATTCATTGACATCTTCCTTTTCTTTTCCTTTTGCACACGCCTTAAAAGTAGCTTCTTTGATTTGAGAGGGACCTCCTTGTCTCATTTCATAAGCAGTTAGAACACCATGAAGTTTAACAATAGTAAGAGTTTGCAGATCTTGCCTTTCTTCAATAGCTGATACTTTTGACTCAAATTTTGAAGTCAAAGATCTTAAGAATTTTTCCACCAGAGTAGTATCGGTTATGGTTTCACCCAAAATTCTCATACGATTCACAATATCATCTAGACATAAAAAGAAACTGGCAATACTCTCATCATTATGCATCCTTAAATTTTCATATTCAATTCTGAGAGTTTGGAGTTTTGCACTTTTTACCTTTGTATCTCCTTCATAGCTTAGAATGATTTTGTCCCATATTTCTTTTGCTGAATTTAGCTACATCACTTTAGCAAATTCTGGTTCAGACATGCTTCCTAACAAGACATTGACTGCTTTGGCATTGACTTCATATTTCTTCCTTT
>CM076584.1:255277883-255366355 GCA_034641835.2 Pinus albicaulis | reverse complement strand
TTATTTTAAATTCTCCTCCCCGGTCCTGGTTTGTCCAAAACTAAAGCTAGATTCTTGAAATTGAAAGCTGTAAAATCCTGCATCCTAGAAATTTTTTTGTACTGGAAATATGCTGGGAGAATATTGCTTAAATTTTTTCTTTAAGAAGATGCAGATAGGGTTAGGAAATAATTCCATGAAGGGGATTATGGAGGCCATCTCTAATGGAAAACACTGCTAACAATATCCTTAGGGCTGGGTTCTATTGGCCTACTCTTTTCCCAGACATCCACAAAAATGGTAGATACCTGTCATAAATGCCAATTTTTTTAGGGGAAAAGAAAGTTTCTACCTCTGCCTTTACAAACAATCTCTATTGAAGCTCCTTTCTAGCAATGGGGTTTCGACTTTACTGGAGAAATCCACCCTTCCTCCTCTACCCAACATAAATGGATCCTTACTGCTATAGATTGTTTTACCAAATGGATAGGGGCCATTCCATTAATAATTGCTACTGACTGAGTGATTATCAAATTCCTTGAAGCCAACATCCTGTCAAGATTTGGTTGTCCTAGAAAAATCATTACAGATAATGCTGCTACTTTTAAGTCCAAGAAGATGGTGGATTTTTTCCACAGATATCACATTTCTTTGGGGAATTCAACAACTTATTACCCTCAAGGTAATGGAATAGTTGAGTCCTCCAACAAGAGCCTGGTCAAGATCATCAAGAAGTTTCTGGAAGACAACAAGAAATCCTGGCATAACAAATTGGTGCATGCATTGTGGGCTGAGAGACTAAAAACTAGGAAATCAATTATCATGTCACCATACTAGTTAGTCTATGGAATGGATTCAATTTTACCAACGTAGTTAGGAGTGCCAGCCATGAAACTCATCCAAGAAGTGCAGGCTGAAGAAAATAATGTACAAAGAAGAATAAGCTAGACCATTCAACTGCAACAATCTGGAGAAGAGGTGTACAATAGAACTTAGGTGGTGCAAGAAACTATGAAGAATATTTTTGATAAAAGAACAAAAGCAAATGATTTCAATATTGGAGATAAAGTTCTGAAATGTGATTCTAGAAGAGAAGAGAAAGGTAAGCATGGAAAGTTTGACAACCTTTGGAAAGGCCCATACATTATTCATTCTTTCAGAGGAGATAATGCATTTTTATTACAAGAGATGGATATAACATAGTTGTTTAGAGATACTATCAATGGCAGGATGCTAAAACATTACTTCTGCTAAAAAATCAAATTAGAATTTCATCATTGTAAGTACCATATTCCTAAGATTTTCAATAATTCGTTGGAGAAGGTTGAAGCCCAAAGTGAAGGCCATAAGCCTAGTCTGATAAGCAAATAAAAAAAAATAAAGGGAAGAAAGAGATCAGTCAAAATGTTGCAGAGGAGAAGCATACAAGGCTACTGGTTTTGGTGTGCTTGGTAACTATGTACTTCCTCTTTGCAAATTTTTTCATGTCGTACATAGGTGTCAAATATTCAAAATTATTTGCCAAAGAAAGATAAAAAGAAACAAAATAAATATTTCTGAAAGTGTTGCAAATCAAAGTTCCCCTACTATTGAAAAGAGTTTTGTGCAAGCATACAGTCTAAGCATGATTGTACAATTTTGAATTTTCTGTTGATAGGTTAGAAAATGGAGATTTACCAAACCATTTAATCTTGGATTATCAGTATCTAGGTAGAAAATGACATTGTTTCAACAAGCTAATATGATAGGTGATAGATTAGAAATTCAAAAGAAAAAATAAAGTCGGGGTCCACAAGTCTAAATGCACCCCAAAAGGAAGAAAATTGATTAGAATTGTAGATTGGGTAGGTAGGTGTGTAGATGAGCTTAGTACTTTGAGAATTTTTCTAGTTTTCAGTTTCAGGTTACTTTTCAGTTTCAGGATCAAATGTGTTCCAGACTTCAGTTTGCAAAGGGTGTTGACTTCATCTTGAAGGTTTCAGCCACAGATCAGGTTGCAAGGTTGGGATCACACCAATGGATTAGGCCACTAGTCTACGGTGTTATTGACACCTCCTAAACGAGCTTCCATCCCTAGTAGGAGCCATTGTTATACCCATGTATTTCATAGTATCACCAGGTGACTGATTATTACTTAGATTTGGTCATGATTGAAAATGATGTTCCATGGATGTTATTTATTTTTCAGGAAAGAAGGAAGAAAGTGTTGCTGATAAGGTGTGATGGTGATCAAAATTCATTTCTGCCATCATTCCATGTATTTCACCCTTTATGCCCCCCATTTCCTCCATATTCCAAAGTTCTACACTTATTTATTTCAAACCCCTTCTTCAACTATTAAGACCCAAATTTTATAGTTAAAAAAGGAGCAACATTAGAATCAAAGGAATCAAAGGTAGTAGAGAATCAGTTAAGGCAGAAAAACAGCAAGGGCAGAGTCTTGAACGAGATTGGCTTAAGTCGTGCACACGTTCGGGTTGAGTCGTGAATGATAAAGCAGGTCAAGTCGTGAACACGGGGGGTAAGTATTCTACGAACAACTAAGAAATTAATGGGTGCAACCAAAGAAACAAGGTCGGAAAACCACAGTAAGGGAGTAGTGATGACAGTTGATCTGAGCATCGAACAACGACGGAGATTAAATTGCAAACGCAAATTGCTAGTTTCACAAGATGGGCGCAAGGGTAAATGTTAAATTCAGTGAAATGCGATTGCGATGAGGTGGGACCCATTCACCTGCAATGCGCAAATAAGCCTTACATGTTGCCCGCACTTCATAGCCCACAGGTTTTTAACCTTACCTTTTCAGACTTATGCCAAATCTTGTTTTTCCACTGATGTGATGAAGTGGGACCCGTCATACCTTACTGCATTCTCGAAACTGCATGGAAAATCTTGTTTCTGCCTTAAAATTTACCTTTCTCTACCTTTCTGCTTTATCTTTATACTTTCCCTTTTTTCACCACTATATCGTTGTTTCGCCTTCGCTTTTCCCCATTCCCTGATTTCGATTAAAGTAGGGCCATTCTCCCTGACACGTCACCCTTCCCCCACCATCCATCGCATTTCACGAATTACAACTTATTCCATTCTACTAAACGTTAAAACCTACGATTGCCGATGTGCGATATTGCATCGCATAGTTTTTAACTTACCATTTGAAGCGACCACAACCTATTTTGTTTAACTTGCGATGCGGTTTGCCCCACCACAACAGCTCCGCCCCCCACTTCATAGTCATTTGAAATACATTGAAACACATATCATATAAAACATCATAAACTTTACCATACTGCAAAAACTTTCTGACTTGCGATTGCAACGTAGATGGGTCCCTCTCGTCGCACTTCACAATTTTTAGATTTTAACCCTCGCTGCTTATAGAAAAAAGCTAATATTTGTGATTTGCGATGTCGTCATCCCACATTCACCTGCCACATCATTATGCCCTCCCCACGCTTTGCACTTCACTTCTGTTAGAGTTTAGCTCCGCGCTTATATCTAAAACCTTAAAGAGTTGCAATCTGCTGGCTGCGGTCTGGTCCCACCTTCCCTCCATGTCACCTCCCACTTTGCATTGCATCACTGATCACATTATTTATAACTTAAACTGTAAATATTGTGAAGTGCGCAGATGTGATGTGGCTCCAAGATAAAATCTAAACATTTTTAGGTCCGAGTTTATGAGTTTTTATGTTGTTTTGCTTTGAAAAATGATTAAACATGGCCAAAAGGGCTCAGGTAGCAAAAAGACACCAAAGGTCAAGTCGAGCAAGGCATTTTTGCAAACTTTTTATGGTTATAACGACAGAAATAGAAAATGCAACAAACTCTTTAGCATAGTTACTAATCAATGTAAAGTGTCTAGCCCTGCATCAGACTTAATTACCCAAGTCCGATCTTTTGAAAAACAGGGGCAAATGTCAAAGCCATAATTCGTTGCCTCTTTGAGATCATCACATGCCACTTCCAAGACTACCTTTGATCTTATGAAGAACCATCGAAGTTGTTAGATACATGAAGATCTACTCAAAATTAATTTTACGAGCGATGTGTTGACAATAATATTTTTCTCAAAGCCTTGTATGGCCACATCCGTTTAATTTTCAGTTGTTTGTAATAAATGAAGTTTGACAAAGTAGATTAGGGAACCGACGCAAGTTTAGTTAAATACTGCTAGAATTTTCATTATCAAGGGTTGGACCTTGTTAGCTTGTGCATATAGAAGATCATTGTATTGGAGCACTGTAATTGTTTGAGTTGGGCATCAATAATAAGAGACTGTTCACAATATTCTTGAGCTATGTTAATGGTGATGTTATTTTCTTTGTGTTAATTTTTTTTCCTCTTTCTTTTCATGTTGTGCATCAATTTCTATGATTACAAAACATAAAATTTAGATTAATATTTTCTAAGAGAGAACCTTAATTCAATTTGTGTTTGTTATCTTGATTTTTTCCTCTAAATTTTAGTTAAATAATTCTTAACTGCTCTTTAGCTATTAGTGAACTCACTACTTTATCCCATTTCATATTCACACTGCTAGTAAGATCCAGTCTGCATAGCTAGCTTGCCCTCTGAGTGGCCTTGAAACGTTGACTCATGATTCGACCTTTTATGACTCCATAGTCCAATGGATTAGTTTCACAGCTCTATCTGTCCAACCACCCAATAAATCAAACAAACAATCCTCATAATTTCTGTAACTAGCCTAATATTAGCACTTAAAATTATCAAGTTAAATCATAAAACAAAGAGAGCCCTCTCTGATTCTAGGAAGGCTAGGTCCTAGAATGCAAAGTGGTTTGATGGTGTCCTTTGTCATATTTTATTTCCAATATTACAAATTACGGAGTGAAAACAATAGGAAAAAAATTGAGAAATTGGGGCCCTAGCCACAGGCTTGCTGTGTTGTGCTTCCGGCTGTAGCCTCCTAGCTTCTACTTTGTTTTGTTGTACCTATAGCTATGGCTAAAAGTGGTCAGAAAGTCAGTCTAACCCAGGGGTAAGGGGTGTGAATGGTTGGGATACCTCCCTGGGATGTTGTTGATATTTTTTAAGGTTTCTTTGTTATGTTTCCATTAGTTCCACCTCCTCAAGGTCATCTAGGAGGTTGAATCTTGTATTAGTAGCCTCTCATCGCATGTTTACCCCGATTAGCCAATTACTTGGATAGATGTGGGAATACGGTGTTACATTGTCCCATTTTCCTGTGGGTGATACAGACTACTCTTGTGGTTCTGTATCATGAATTTTATCACCAGTGATGTGACTGCCTCATTAATGATGTGGTTTCCTTGATGATTGGTTAAAATTCGAGGACATCCAAACCTTGTAATGATGTTTTCAAAAATAAATCTGGTTGTGGTATCACTTGTGCAATCCTTCACTTGCGTTTCTTCGGCCCATCTTGTTATGTATTCTGTTGCAGTAATGATGTATCGTGATTGGAAATGATGCGTGGGAGGGTTGATGTGTCCTATGAAATCGATTTCCCACTTTTCAAAAGCTTGTAGCGCTCGTACTGGTTGCAGCGATAATTCATCATGATGTGACAGTTTCCCAACCCTATGGAAAACATCACACTTCCTGATGTATTCTTTAGCATCTCTGTAGACATTGGGCCACCAAAATCATGCTTGTAATATTTTCCTTGTGGTGAATTTTCCTCCGACATGACCTTGTACAAGCTCTGAATGGAATTCCCATAGTACCTCCTCCCTTTAATTATTCAATACACATCTCTGCAGTATTTTATCTAGTCCCAACATGTATAGTTTCCCTGCAATTACTTGTTAATCAATTTCCCTCACAACCATATGTCTCTTCTATGTTGTGGTGTATTCCTCTAGGCATTTCTTGGTAGCTAAGAAAGCTATTATGTCTTCCAAATAGTTTGGAACTTCCTCTACTCTAAATATTTTTGCATCTGGTAGTTGATAATATACAGGACCTCAAATTTCCCTTGACTCCAGTCATGATAGATGGTTAGGTCCCCAATTTAGCTGACTTGGTTTGGCAATCACTTTGAATGTAAACTCCTAAAACAATAGCATCCATTTGAAATTTCTTCCTTCCAAGACATTTTTTTTCACCAAATATTTCAAGGCCGAATGGTCTGTGAAAAACTTGAAAGCCCCCCCCCAGAAGGTAGTGGCGAAAATTTTGAAGTGAATATACCATTACAAGCGCCTCCCACTCTATTGTCGTATAATTATTCTCTGTAGTCAACAATTTTGTACTATCGAAGTATATTGGATGACCAAGGTTACCTTCTCATGGTTGGGCCAACACTACTCCTAATGCGATCCTTGATGCATCAATGTGTACATGAAATTTCTTGCTCCAATCATGATAAATCAAGATTGGTGCACTGGCCAACTTATCCTTTAGTATGTTTAATGTACATTACATTCCTCTTCCCATATGAAATGTTCAGTTTTCTTGAGTAGTTTTTCCATTGGAGCAGTGATCAGAGCACAGTTGTGGATAAACCTCCTATAATATCGAGTGTGTCCCAACAAAAATCTGAGCTACTTGACGTTTGTTGGTGGGTCCATGTTTAAAATTTCTGAAACCTTGGTGGGGTCCATGCACACTCCTTCCTTACATACAATATGGCCTAGTGGTTTTCCAAAGGGAAAAAAAAATATACACTTCTTCACATTCAATGATATTTGTAATTTCCTACACCAGTTAAACACAACTCGAAGCCAGATGGAGTGTTCCTTTAGTAGACTATAAATGGTTCAATCATCCATGTATATGTTAAGAAATCCATGCATATAATACCTGAATGCAGCTATCATGATTCGTGAGACTACTGTTGGTGCATTCTTGAGTCCAAAAGGCGTGGCATGGTATGCATATGAACCCCATTATGTGGTAAACGTAGTCTTCTTCTTATGTTCTTCTGCAATTTTTACCTAATGGTAGCTTGAAAATCCATCCGTGAACAAATAATCCTCATTTCCTGCCACATTATCTAGAACTTCATCATTGAAATATGTGGGGAAGTGGTCATGAACAGAAGAATTATTTAAAATATGTAATCCACACAGACCTTGATCTCTGTTGCATCCTTCTTGTTTTGTTTCAAAATTGGGCTAACCCATTCAGCTTCATCAATAGGGAATATCAGTCCTGCGTCCAATATATTATCTATCTCTTTCTTCACATTCTCCTTCACTCTCGTATTTAGTCTTTAAGGTCAGTGCTTTACTGGTTTTTCATCTGGTTTGAGTATGATCTTAATTTCTCCCAAATCCCCTTTGATTCCTTTTAATTCCATGACAAATGAGGGAAACATGTCTTTGTACTCCTTTAGAAGATAAAATATTTCCATAGTGGTTTTCTCATCCTAATAATCCCGAATTGAGGCTAGATCTGGCTTTTCTTTACTTCCTATGTTGAGTTTCTTCAACTTCAATGGAAGAAGGTGAGGTCCTTCATTTGCGGGTCTATCTCTAACACCTCGTTCCCCTTCCATTTCATTGAAAGAAAAATGCCTCAAGTCTTCTAAATTTTCTTCATCCGGGTCTTTATCTACTTTCCTGCAAGGTACCGTTTCATTGCAGGCTGACTCATATACGTGTTTCAACGTAGCCTGGTATATGGTTCATCCTATAAAATTCCCAACTGTAAGTATAATTCTCTTAACAACTTGCAGAGCATTAGTAATCCTTTCATTGGTGTATTCAAAAGAAAAACTACTAACAAATTGACTTATTAAACAATCCCAATCTCCAGTTTGTCTCTGCACTTCGTATTTAGCATACCATGCTTTGGGGAAGGTTCCCATTGTATGCATAAATTCATGCACCCATAATTCCTTTGGGAAAAATTATCTATTCCATTGGTCTTCACAATAATTTACATGTTGTTGAGAATATGAACTACCTTTGTATCTCAGAAATGGTTGCAAGCCTTTAGACTGTTGAAATTTGACTCTCAGTGTTGTTTAAATTTCATCCCATTCTCTAATATTGTTGCAATAGAATCCCCACCACCTGGACAATGTTTCTTTGAAGGAAACATTCATTAGTGGCACTCTATGATCCTCAAGAACAATGGAATCAACATTATTAATAAAGTTATAGAATGAGTCCATATCATTGAAAATGGGATATCCTCTTACCTCTGTGTTGATCTAGTAGACTCCCCGGATTGTTACGCATTGTTGGGTGTTGACATCATATCCCCCTTGCTTCCAATCATCCCATGCAGCTTCTTATCTAACCTCTGAGCTCTGAATGTTGTGCAAGCTGATTGAATCTTCTGTTGTTGGGTTGATGTAATATTTCATCTTCCCTGCTGTCAATTGGTACAATTGGTTTAATAGTCTCAAATCTCTCCTATCATTTGTTGGTTTTATGAATTTTGGATCTTGATAAGGATGTAGGGTTGGATTACTCTAACCCCTTGTACTTCAAAAATAATCAACTAATTTTTCAAATCAATCACTAAATAGTTATTGAATGCCCGATCTATCCCAACAAGTGCTGGATAGGGATCCTTGTCTCGTATTATATGTATTAATTTGAAATATGCATAAATATTGACCCCTGCAATCTAAACCTCTACATCCTCTAAGCTCTCAACTGGAAGGATGTAGTACTGGTTTTCTATACACATTTGAATTGGTAAGAATGCCAGCTTGTGTCTACCCAAGGCTTTCCACATCTTTCTTGGTAGAATATTGACATCTAAGCGTAAATCTAACATGGTATCCTTTATCTGGAATCCTGCAATCTAGGCGTCAATTCTAAACTCCTTCCTTGTTAGTAATTTATTCCTTTGAATCCTTATTGAATGTCTCTCTAGTGAATTGGTAGAGATAATGCCATTCTGATCTGTCTCCTCCTTGATGGTTGACTTCAAACTGTCCCGCAATTGCCCAAGCATTTGTTCATAATGTTGGAAATTGGGTTCAATGGTCCCCGTGTGTTTCGCGACATGGACTAGCCGCCTCTCATGGATCCTAACTCTGGCGCTTGTAGCAGAGACTAATGCCTGCGGGTTTTGGTCTAACGGAAATCGTGATTCCAACAAGTGGTATTAGAGTGACAGGTCTCGAGTTCGAAACTCACCCGGCTTGCATTGGGGGGGAAGATTGTTGGAAATTGGGTTCAATGCTCCTTGTGTGTTTCATGACATGGACTAACCACCTCTTGTGGATCCTAACTCTGGCGATTGTAGCGGAGAATAACGCTTGCGAGTTTTGGTCTAATGGAAATCGTGATTCCAGCACATAATTCACGATGCATAGGAAAAATTTAAACCATTCTTCTATGTGCTGCAATGGATATGGGCCCTTCGCTTTCACAGTCGTTGATTATATTCCTTGTGACTCTTTACTCAGGCTTAACTTGATGAATGTTTCCACTTATTATTTGTATTATTGCTTCTATTGCTCCAGATTGCATGAGTGTTTTGACAAGGTTGGTATTATGATATTGGGTTGTTCTACTGTTCCTAAATCATCCCCAATATTTTTCCCTCCTTAAGTCACTATAGCTACATTTGAGAGAGGGATATTTTATAGCATTATTTGTTCCACATTAGTTAAATTCCCCCCCCCCCCTCCTTTTTCGAATGCACTCCTCCCATATTTTAATTAACTATGGGCATTCTTCTATGGCATGCGTGTTGAATCTCGATTGAGAACACCATGGCATTCTACGTAGCAGAAAATATCATGCAACATGAGCTTCTTTGTCTCGGTTGTAGCATCACACAAGGCCTCTCCCTCCCGTCCTCCCCCCCCGCCCTTGTTCCTCCTCCTCCTCGTCCTTGAGGAGTTTCATTGACCCGATATGCTGTTTGATCCAGCCAAACAACGAATGCATCCAACTATCTGAATTGGTCTATGTGATGAGTTGATGAAGAAAAAAATTCATAATAGCTATTGTTAGGGACATTAGAATATTTATATAAAATGGGGGAGAGGTGTGGAAAATTCCCATATGATCTAAAAATCTCACATTAATTAGTTGGTGTTGGAGTTTGTTGATTTGGAAACCTATGGAATTGCGTTTGGCCTTGATGTAGAAATCCTACAGTGGGAGGGGTTCTAGAGGGCCCCATTGGTTCGGGTGCACCCACTGAGACCTGCAACCTCGGGAACTCCATGACTATATGACCTTTAACAAAGCAATGCATACATCGCACATTCGTTCTCGCAGGTTGCGTTGGTTGCATGCCTTTCAAATTTTCTATCAAACTTATTATCTAATGTTGTAGGAAAAATATAGAGGGGTCCTATATTGTTGTTCCACCACGATATTCATGTGGGTATCCTGCCATGGCTTCAATCCTTGTTGCCCATTCTAAAGCATATTGCAGTGGATAAATATTTTGCTAGGTCAGTGGAGTATGGGTAAGAGGAAATAATTCTTTGACAAACCAGTCCCATTGGTGATTTAGGTATATGGGATAACTTAGTTTGGTAGTTGCATATTTAAATCTTTTCATCAACTCCCAAGCCATTTCTCCTTCCTGTTGTTTACTTTCTCATAATTCAAGTAACCCTTGTTGGTTCTTTTGTGGAAGTTTGAATTCCTACACAAATTCTCTTTTAACATGATCTATTGTTGGGTTTTGGTGTAGCTTTAATCATTTTATGAACCATATAAGGCTTTCTCCCTAAGAGTGGTTTGAAACTCAATTATTTTTGTAGCATCTGGTATTTTGCGGGCCCTCCATATGGCTTCGCACAAATACTAATGTTGTTCCACACCGTCAGTCCCTTTTCTAGAAAACTCGGGATATTGGGTGAACGATCTTACCATGTCTAAATGAGCTTGTGAAAGAAGCAAAAATCCTTTTGATCTAGGATGTGATGATCCTTGTGGGATCTTCCCAATATCACCAATTCCACTGGCACTATTACTAGCTTTATATGTGGTATTCACACTATGAACTGTAATAAATTTAATTGAATTTGACAAGAACTTATCAGGATTTTGATAAATTACCAAGGGAGGTTTGAGGGAGATGCTACCTGAACACGGGGAGATCATATTTCATTTTAGCTTGGACACATCATTCTCCGCGAATAAACTTCTTAACGTGATGTGCATGTCATCATCCATGTCTTATTTTAAACTTGCACCTTCTATTATGTCTGACATTTCTACCTCTGTGGATCGGGATGGGCCCCTACTATCCTCTTGGTTCTCAACCCCTACAGCATACCCTTCTTTTCCTGTCATTCCCACTTCTATTTATTCTCCTATTATACTTTGCAATGCCACTCATCCTTCTATTTCCTATTGATTTCCCACATTTATCTTTCCTGCCATCTCTCCGCTATTTTTGCTCTTCGTTGTGCTCTCAGATCCTTATATTTATTGAAGTCATCTGCATCCATTTATTTGATCCCTTCAGAGCTCCCTGTTCCATAGCATCCCTCCATTTAGATCCTTCCCCTAGTATTGGGTGTTTAGGCTTCCATGCTGGGGTTTTGGAATACCAATAAACCTTATTCCACCATTTGAACCTTAATCCAAAGAGGGATTTTCTTTATTATTTTTCCCTACAACCCTAATATGAATAGGTCTTCAGCCTTAGAAAAATATTGGTGGATTTTTGGATAAAACACAATGAAATATTCTTCTAGTGTAGTCTGCATCTTGAAATTTACAGTACGGGTCAAATCGTTGTCCAATCGATGTAGTTACAACATGTATGCTTGCGTCCAGGTACGACGAGATATGCTTTGTTCACCATATTTCTCTTTTATCTGCAATCTTCGCAACCATTTGTAGAGCTCTTCCAGAAATTTAAAACAAAATATTTCGTACTAGTCACTAGACTATCCTGCATATAAGACCCGATCCTTCAATTTTCCTTCTCCTTTTCATTGAAGCTGAGCTTGTTACGAGATGAATTGATCTATGTGGTCACACCACCAACCTTGCAATTATTTCTTCAAAATCCTTGATACCATATTTCAACCCCCTGTTATATTTTAGG
This sequence comes from Pinus albicaulis, assembly GCA_034641835.2. Classification (NCBI taxonomy): domain Eukaryota; kingdom Viridiplantae; phylum Streptophyta; class Pinopsida; order Pinales; family Pinaceae; genus Pinus; species Pinus albicaulis. The sequence goes on along the minus strand of CM076584.1, from coordinate 255,354,400 downwards.
TCCTGATAAGGGAACCATTTGTTGGCGAAAAATAAAAACCAGGTTAAAACCTAGGTTCAGGCACAAGGGCCAACAAGGCTCTATGTAGTCTAGGATAATGCTGACATTTTCACCTTCCCCAAGATTGGGAAAGGAGTCTCACCCGGGGCGTGCCACAACCTTAGTTAGATGAGGGAGTTGAGATTTAATACCAAGAGAACAACCATAGATCAACACAACCTTAGAGAATTCTCAACACTACCACTTGTCATTTTCTAGTTTTTCCATGCTGTTAAGGCTCCAAATCATCATATAGTGACAAGGAAGGTCTTGGGACTTATTTTTTTCCCAAGTTCCTTTATAACCAAAACAACCAGATTCAAGCGCTTATGTTCATACAACATGGAGTCTATGACCTGGGGTTTGGGATCTCAAGACTTATGAATGTGGATTCTTGGTGATAACTCAAGGTGTCTCTCAGAGAAACATTTGAGAAGTTTCTTATGATATTTTTATCCCAAGACGAAAACTTTGATGACAACCTTGTCTGTTCTCCGACTCTTGACATTCTTCCATTGTTCCACCACAATAATTTGCCACCCATGACATCCTCTTTAGTGGTTTTTTGGAAAGTGGAGAGGGGGTTCCACTATTAATCTAAGTCATCGATCAACCCAATCAACTACTTGGGAAATATTGTTGATAGTGGAACCCACTTTTACATTGACCCTTTGGCGGGCATGGCCCTGTGCAATTTATCCATGGGGTTAGGAGAATGTGTGGAACACATCCATAAAAAAAGCATTCCCAATGTATAACGTTGCTTCACTCCACCAATTGTTCCACCAAGTTTTTTCCAAACGTCAAACTAGCTCCAACTAGAAATCCATCACCAACTTTAACTCTATAATGTGAGACTCTTGGCCTCCAAGCTTTAACTGGAAATATCGTCTAATCCATGAGGCCATATATACACTTCAATATACCACTGGAAAGTTCTTTTAGATCTCTATCCATCTGAATAGTTTCCAACAACACTTGAAATGATCTTTTGTACCAGAGTGGCTCCAAATTCTTTTCACCTTGACCACCTTTTCCTTTTCTATACTTTGAGCTGATCTTGTTCCTTGATAATTCTTCTGGTAACCACATGTGAATTTTCCATCATTTTCTTTGCCTTTTCCATCATCTCTTCATATTTAATATAACTAGAATATGTTTCTAACAAAAATGATAAGGATAATATATGCAACGCGAGATTTGTAGCTTCAAAGAAGTTAATTTATGTATGCAAATGAAACTAGAAATTATAAAGAAAAATTAAGGACAGGGTTATATATAATAGTTGAGAAAAATTGTGAACTCATAATTGCATAATTGTCCTTAGTCACTCGTACACGATAATAAACCAAATAGTGAAAAGTTTCAAAGGTAATCGTAGCCAAGAACAATATCGTCAAGTCAATTTATTCCCTCTAAATAAAATGGAAATATAATTGTAGGTTTGTTATAGAGAAGGAAATATATGATCAATAGGTGATATTAACGGTTAATAATAAGCATAAAACTTGCTTAAACAATTAAGTAGCTTTAAAAGAATCCGCGGACGCATAGGAACAAAATCTGTGAGAAAATATCAAGGAATGTAACGTTGGAGAATGATCATTGTAACTCTAGAATCGATTACAAAGTAATAAAAGTCAAATATCAAATTGGGAAAGTAAAGGAAATCATAGAGCTGCAGATCTCTATCCAAAATCCACAGAAACAAATGAATGGACTACAGAAATTGACAACAATGAGGTAGTAATTGAAACCATGAATAACTCTAGTCAATATTAGTCATGGACTTGTCAAGGCTCGTTATCATCTGTTAATCGTAGGGTTAACATGTGGAAGTAATTTCATATACCGTCAATTCATGAATGGTCTAAAAGGTTCACAAAGAAATATACCACATAGATCTGGTAGCCAAGGTGTATAACATATATATAAATTAACTTTGAAAAACAAAATTCTATAACCTGCCTCGGATATGGTTAGTATATATTAATATGTGATGACATGGGCAAGTCACAAGATTATAAGTAGTGCAAGAAATATGTTAATAATTCGTTATAACCATGTCATAAGACAAGGAAGGTGGATATATTTATAGGTATTGTAAAAAAATACAATTTTAATAGTAGAGATATATCAGCATATTTATAGGTATGATAAAAAAGCACATTTTTAATAGTACATATAGAATATGTGTTGATGAATAATGGGTGAACTCGGAACCATAAAATTAATTATTATTTCATCTCTGAGGGTGTATGAAGTAATTATAATTAATCTTTAATGTTACATTATATTGAAAACAAAATTAAAAAGGAATCATAAAAAAATTATATATTTCATAATATAAAAGGTATGGGGGCTTCACTCAATGAACCTTTGACATATCATGCATTCGTGAGACACTAAATAATAACTTAATTTGAATATATATTGGAAAATACATCTAAAAGTCACATGGTTTAACCCCTACCAATATGAAATTAAAAAATCTTGCAGAAACAGTGTTTGAATCTTGATTTTGACATTGGAAATGGATTCAGCACCATCAAAAACCTGTACGACACCCAAAATATTAAACTTGATAGTTATAACATGGATTTAGAAAACTTCCTGCCAGATTTTCTGAAAATCTTATCGAAATTTTCATGATTTTCAGGGGGATTCCTCTGGCTAGTTAGACTATGGCTAAATTATTTTACAAAATATTTTCATTAAAAAATAATAATATTTAAATTTGTATTTTTATTTAATTCTCCGGACTTCTTTTTTATGAGAAACCATAAAAGTATGTAACTCCAGAGTAATAAATGTCCATATTTATCTGTATTCAGAGTCTTTAATAAGTTATAGTTGCAACTTGCTTGTTTATTCTTGCCCTCTTTTCATAGATAGAAACAAAAAAGTTAGAGAACGTTAAAAGATCCTTCATATCTGGGCCCCTGCGTTTCAGAGACAACTAAATTAGGTTGATGGAGTTGTGGGGCAGTCTGACAAATGGAGCCGTGCCAACTATCTTGAATGTGATTTCCAACCGCCTCTCAAGAAAATTTCTTATGGCCCTCCTCTCCTCTGCACAGTAGGATGTGGAAAAGGGGTGACGGTTGAGATTTCTCTGGTTAGTTGAAATTTATGGGACATGACAGAGGAGGTTCGTGAAGATAATTACATAGCATGAAAGTTCTGTCATGTTACATAAATCTCAACCTAACTTCGAATTAGCACGTCAAATATCTTGGTTTTTAAAGAATAAATAAAAACAATTAAATTGAGAAAATTATTTTTTGGATCTAATTTAGTGAGGGTTTGAGATGAACTTTAGTACATTTGACAAGTTAAATTTAAAAAAAAAATTAAATAAAATTAAGGTTAATTGGTTAAAGTTGTTATAGTAAATTTCACTGGATCAAGTTATGGATCAAGTTATGGTGGTATTTCAGTTTTTTTATTGAATTCATTTTTGTTTATTTTTATATAAAAAAGTTTTCATCTACACGATTACATGGGTAACTAGCCATTGTATCCATAGATGGAAATTTTTTTATATGGAGATGAACAAAGATGGATTCAATGAAGGGGTCAGAATACCTCCATATTCTCAAAGAGCATAAAAGAAAATTAGATGATAAATCAATGAAGTGCATTTTTCTGGGATAGACTAATGGTGAGTTTGGTTACCCTCTATGGAATCCAATTAATCACAAAATTGTTAGAAACATGGATGTAATATTTAATGAATTTGAGATGTATAAAAGACTTGCAAGTGAAACAAAGGTCAAGAAAATTGTTGACAGGTTTATAGAACAACTAGCCATCAAAAGAAATCGCCCAGAAAGGACCAAGTAAATAGGCGATATTGTTATGGCAGGTGCCTAAAAATCCAGGTTGAGGAGAGTCAAGTGCAACAAATTATTTCTGAGCGCATCCCGAATGGAGTTTGACCAAGAGATCATGAGGCCCACACTCAAAGCAGCGAAGCAGAAGCCAGTAAGTATGAAGCGACTGAGTATTTGATGGATGAGCGCTCAGTGAAGAAAGAGTAAAACTTTTGGACTATGAGAGCTTTCAAGAGAATGGAGGTAGTTGAGTAGGCTGCATGCAGAATAAATCATGAGGACATGAGGCCTGTTGCTGAGAAAGCTTTGTAGTAGTGATCAAAATGAGTGGCGAGGTGATATTAAAAAGGATTACACCAATCACAAGTTGTTGTTGGTGCACTTCCAAAAATGATTTAGTGGATGGATGTGATGATAGATTGCATGGTTCAAAAAGGCGAGGTCAAAGTATAGATTTTGCAAGGAAAGAAGCCGAGAGAGTGGTAGGATGGATGAAAAGAATGTAGATGGAGAAAATAGTGCTAAATTTTAATGAAGGAGCCAATATGTAATATGTGAACACCGAACAGTTTTGGTCCAAGGAAGGAATTTCCCTATGAAAATTAGGAAAACATATTGCGCAGGAGCAAGCATACTTGTAAGGCCTTAAGAGCATGCTCAGGAATACATGCACTACAGGTGGCGCATCGAGCTATCAAGTTGTGGAATGAACCACTTAGAGAGATACCAGGGTGACAGGTGTATTGGTATCTTAGCTTGATGGGGGGAATGTGAGAACTTAGTTGAGAAGGTTGATGAATGGACTAATTTCTCATGATTTTTGAATAGTCCACTTAGCACTCATTGCATCGGGTGATGCTCACAGGGGTGAAGAAGTGGGACTAGTTTCAATCCCACTTCGTCACCCCTGTGAGCATCACCCAATGCAGTTGGTGCTAAGTGGACTATTCAAAAATCATGAGAAATTAGTCAGTTACGAATACCTCTCATGGAAATGGTTATAGATGAATGACTTACTTAACGCAGTTGAATCCCAAAAATGATATCTAACCTATATCATTTTATATTTGGCGAAGGCATAATATATTGTAATAAGTTTGATTCAAAATGTTTTGACTCTTAATTAATTTGCAAATTTTTAGAAACTATTTCGAAAGTTAATTAAATTTTTGGTAAAATTAAATATTAAATTTATTTTTTTAGAAATTGAAAATTAATTTTTTGAATAAAAAAAAATTCTAATTTTTAATTGGTGGATGTCTAATTTTATGTGATTTAAAATCAAATTTTCAGAATTAAAAATTATTTAAAAAATTATAAAAATAAAAAACCTCTAATCGCCACCTATCCTCATAAATTAATAATCTTTTTTTTTTTTCCAAATTTATGGAATTTTCCATAATTAATATTTTCTGAAAAAAAAAAATTGCCATTGCTTTTATTAACCATGGAAACTCGTAGGTTTAAAAAACAAAAGTAGCAACGATAATTTTTTCCCTTACTGATTTTTATTATTGAATGGACTTGTTCAATCATTTTCTTTAGTAAATCTTACTTATATTATATATTTTCACAATTCAATTTTAAATCATGATGCAATATAAAAAATAAAATTTAAGTCATCACTACAATAAAGAAAATCTTCTCTTTTGTCTTTACAATTTTAATCATAACTTAAAAATATAAAATAAATAAATAATTTTTAAGAATCTTTTGCGCTCACACTTAAACCTTTATGTAACTAAATTTTTTATTTTAATATATTCTTTATAATTTTTTTTGAAAATGCGTAAATATTGTTTAGGAGACATATTGCGCTTATGTTTAGACCATCCCATGAATTTTAAAGAAAGAATTGATTATGAAACTAACAACCTTTGTAAGTTGATGGCTTTAAATTTAGCCCTAAAACTAGTACAAAACTTTGGTGTAACATAATTACAATTTTTTGGAGACTCGACCTTCATTATCTAACAAATGCACAAGGAAATTTCTCCCAAGAGATTCATAATAAGACCCATGTTAATGAGTTTCTAAATCCATAGGCATTCTTTTCATATACCTCTCTATCTCATATTTACAAGGATAAGAATAGTGCTGCATACGCTCTCAAGAGCTAGAGTAGAGTTGCATTGGAATAAAGATAATGAATTAATTTAGTGAATTAGAATAGAGATATTGAAAATTATAATCATGAATTCATTGTTGCTATTCCAATTTCTATCTTCATTTTTATATAATAATATACTTAGATTGACCTTTAAACAAAAGATAAAATGTAGTTTTTAAATATCGTTTCAATTCTTTTTTAAAGAGGTCACTTATGTAACTAAATCGGAACAACTTACAGTTTTTTATTATAATAAATCAAGCATAATGTTATGTGAAGGACTTAGAGGCACTTATGAATGCGAGAAGCGTGTTACATTGCTTTTTTTGTTATATTAATAAAATACTTAATCTTTTTCCTTAGAAAAATGTTAGTAAGAGTAGGATAAGAATAATTTTCTCGCTTTAAAAAAAAATAAAGAGAAGAAAAATAAAGATCATATAGAATAGCTTAAAATTGGAAATTGGATTTATTGATGATGGTTATTAATGTTCATTATGACATATTTTTGTTTATTTGATGAATTTGAATTTGATAAACATATAAATTTATTAATTTTAAATATTGTATTTAATTAGTAATTGTAATTTAGAAAATAAAAATATATTTTGTCATTATTATATAAAAATATATATTTTATAATTTAATATAAAAAAATATGTATAATTCCGGAAATGTGAAATTTAATTATTAATAAAAAGAATTATTTTAAAGTTTTTTTATAAATTAATCATTTTAGTATCTATAAATAAATTTATATGGTAACTATGGTCAAATAAGCTCAATAAAAATCAAACTATACAATGGTTAACTATGTTCATCTAAAATCACTCATGGTTGACCATAGTAAACCATGGTCAAATAATCTCAATTATGGTCAATTATGAGCAATAACACAACCATATTCATCCATCCTTAAACCATCTCAAGAATGGTTAACCATGGATACAATGCTCATCGGTAGTTATCATGTCAACCATATTCATATATAGTTAAATATTGACAACCATGAGTAACCAAGAGACTTTTAAATAATAAATAACTAATTTACATCTTATTTTAATAAGTATTTGAAATTTTTTTAGATAACCACTCAAAATCATTATAAAGGATATACTCATTATAAGTTCATCAATATATCACATACTAAAGCTAAATATTGTTTTTTACTTTATTTAGATATATTTAAATTAAGCGGTAGGGAGTAGCTACCATGTAGCACTTGTTTCAATATAGAACTTGTTCATATTTTAACAATGTTGATTTTCTTCTTTGCAATATTAAAACCTAGAGATAATTTTGATATTAGATTAGAGTAAATTATCTCCTTATGGAATTTTATTTTTCTCTTATCCTCTAATTCTTCAATGCACCACTATTTCTCCTTAAATTTATATGTAATAACATTTTTAATATTATGCATATTTTGCAATATGACATTTTCCACATTTCCTAAATGATTTAGTCAAGGACTTGACATTTTTATGCTAAACCCACTTGAGCTATAGTTCGTTTTGATTAGAGTTCAAAGTAATCATAGGAAACCTTTTCTCTTAGATGCAATTTATCTTGTTCTTGTACATTCTATACTTATTCATGCACCCATTATGCATGCTCCTAATGGGTGAAAGACTCACATCTATGAGAAGTTTATGATCAGATATTTCTTTAGTTTTGAGTTTAGAAGTTATTGCACACTACAGGATTTGTCTAATATTTGTCCATTGTTCTCTAGCGATATTATAACACCAAACCTCACAACCATAAATATAATAGAAGTGATGAGAGCTTTAAAAAGGAGTTTTTTTATTATTCATAACCAAAGGTCAATTGATTTACACTTGTTTTCAAAGATAAAATAAACTTTCTACCCCCATTTATCTTTTTCTCTACACTACAGTTCCAATTAGCGTTGTGATGTAGATTGATTCAAAAAAATTTGTATTAAGTCAATTGCTTCAAAATATTATTATTATACATGAAATTATCATAAGCAATATTTTTGGATTTAATTATCATAATCAATGTGTTGTCATTTTTAAATACAATCATAATATACTATGTTATAATTATTAATGTACTATTATTATAATACTAATTATAATAGCAATGTAATACCACAATAATTATAATAATATACTATCATATTATTAATTAATTATTATTTATATATTGTTATTAATTAATACACTCTATTATTTTATTAATACAAATACTAATAATAAACTAAATATTCCTATTATATATATATAATCACTATTACTAATATTAATGCACATAATACATTATGTAATATTATATACAAATATTAATATATTATTTCTATTAATATTAATCAATATTATTAATATTAGTATAAACAATACTAAATTTTAATATATACTATTATTATTAGTATTAAATAAAAAACCATTATAGGTAAATATTTGACCATAATTTAGTATTATTTTATAGGTAGTCTTTTTCCACCTAAACCCTAGATCATTTCATATTTATTAATACTTGGCATATCATATTTTTTCAATATTCTCATCATCATGATGAATGTCATAAGCAAGTTCGAAATGTTGATAATCCAAAAAATTATGCGATGAATCTGAAAACATATTCTCAATAAAACATATATCGCAGAAGCATTAAATTTATAATAATTAATTGTTTCATTTAAACAAAATAAACAATTCAGAGGAGATTTAATCATTCAAAATCTTACCAATTTTTTGTTGAGGAAAGACTTTGAAACCTAAATTTCAAATGACAATTTTTTTTAATCAAAACTTGCAACAAACATATAATGTGGTCTACATGATTTTCGTGGTTGGAAGTCAATACTTGTGGGACCTTAACCCCTTCTCACAATTGAGATGTTTGGTTTTGTGTGCATGTTTATTTAGTATACACTTAAATAAAAATTTCACTATATACATTGTTAATATGACAAAAATATGATCATAGTGGTACATTGACATTGTATACATGTTTCTAGGAATTACTTATTGGACAAATAATTTGTGGTTAAGATGGAAAACACTGCGATGATATATTTTCCCAAAAAACGCAATGTCCCCTAAGTATCCATGGTTGCAATATTTCTTGGCAGAGTTTGACATGTCCATTGAATATGAAATAGGGTAACTGAATGCGACATTTGATTCCTTGAGTAGGAAGACATAACCTATCGCACTAGAGGAGGACAAAAAAGATACATCCATGGGAAGCCTAATTCATGTATTCACATAGCTGTGAGAGAGGATTATTGATGATTTGTAGGCAGATCTAGCTACGAAGAACATTATGAAGTAGGTGAAGGAAGGAAATATGAGGAATTTTTGGCTTCATGACGGAATATTGTAATTTGGTGAAGGTGTCTATGTACCAAAATCAAACAATCTTTATAAGGAGCTCTTGAAGGAGTGCCATGATTTGTCTTGTGCTGGAAACCTAGGAAAATGCAAGAGGGTGAATGTATGAAGGTGGGTTACACTTTCATGAGAAACGCATCCGAAAATTTCACTGTCCCACAAGTTCGGTCAAAATTTTCATAAGTTCAGCTGAACTTTTGAAATTAATTCGGATGAAAATTTTCAGCCATTAATCGAACTTATTTCACCGTTTATGTTGATGACAACGGTAACCTGATTTTTGGCTGGAGGCAGAAAAGCCAATGTTAAAAGTTTGGTCGGACTTTTAAAAAAGTTCAACTGAACTTTGTTCTTATAAATATAGCGGCCCTCAGACCACAAGAATATTTCCAGCATTTTTTTGTTGCATGCCCATTGGAGAGGGCTTCTGTTGCATGACCGTTGGTGGGTTTTTTTGCTTTTTTGCTTATGTTTGGCTTGTGTTTCTGCTTTTTTTTATGCATGTTTTTCTGCGTTGTATTCTAATTTCGTTTTTTGTAGTGTTTGCAGGGCATCATTGTCCTCGTCTCCTTGTCATCTCCTTATGGCCTCAGCGTGCTCATTCGATGTGTTCTTCCTCATCTCCTCTTCATCTTCTCTATGTCCTCCCTGTGCTCGACCTCGTCTCCTCGTCTTGGTTCTAGGTATTCTTCATAGTGCCTACAAATCATAATGTAAATTGTTTTGTCAACGTTTTTCTCTATTTAAAATCTATGCAAATTTTGTTAGCATTTTTCTCTGGTTAAAATCTATGCAATTGATTTCCTTTTGTTATCATTTTTTCAGTGTTTTTCTCTGGTTAAAATTTTTTCAGTGTTTTTGAGAAACTCTGTCCTAAATGAGACAGAGTCTTGCACTTTCACTAGATTTTAGAACTTGGTTATAGTGCACAGTTTGTTATAGAATGTACTATTTATGGCTTCCATAATATTTTTACCTATCATAATATGCTTCTTGGACCGATAATGGAAGCATATTACATTAACAAAGCATAAAATTTTAAAATATGAAACATATATTTGTAAACGAAAATCATAACGAGGACGACCTCTAAAGATACTCTTAATCACAGATGTCGATGAGTCAATCGCAAATACAGTTTTCATTAAAGTTTTTGTTAATCAGTAATAATAATGTTTCATAGTAATCATAATCCTAAAAGAAATTCTAATCCGTTTCCATTACTGCGAGGATGAGAGTGAATATTCACAACAACTAAATATATCATTTATTCCTTGAGAGAAAGAATTAAAAGTAAGAATATCCGGAAAAAAATACATTCGATGAAAATCCAGTCGACAGAAAATATTGCTTCAAGTTGACAGAAAATACATTTGATGATAATCTAGTGAAGTAGGAAATCCTCGGCCCTAAGGAGATGTTCTCCCTCAAAATGCTTATCTGAGTTAATAATAATGAGTGATATAGAGTTCTAGGAGAGGTTTCATGCACAGAGAAATGACACTGTCTTTAGAGGTTTTTCTCTAGTTAAAATCTATGCATTTGATTTCCTTTTGTGAATGTTTTTCTCTAGTTAAATTTTTTTCATCGTTTTTTAGCAACTCTGTGATAACAACAAATCTGTCATAACCAAGATAGAGTCTTGCACTTTCATTAGATTTTAGAACATGGTTATAGGGCACAGTTGGTTATAGAATGTATTGTTTATGACTTCCATAAAATTTTAACTGTCATAACATGCTTCCTGGACCAATAATGGAGCAGTGCATTCCACAGCTCTGCTTAGTTACCATCACCATATGGGGATTTTGAGAAAATCAGTACGCCATGGAAATTAAATTCTCCATTGGCGATATACAAACCGCAGGAAACATAAACACATGGGTGTTAAGTTTTTTAAAAATGAGAAGACCTAAAAAGTACCTTTATTTTTCCTACGTAGGCTAATGGAAGCCTTATGTTTAAGGGTATATATATATATATATATGTTTTCGTAGTTTTCCGAGTAGTTAAAGCATGAAATATCTAAGTGAAGGTGCAGACAGATGTGAGTTCACATATATTTTTATTTATGAAAGTATAAAAACGATTTTTAAAAGTAATATTTTATGGAAATGGAAGTAGTAAGTTCGATTTTAAAAATAATATTTTGTTGAAATAGTAGTACGTTATTGATATTTTTGAGGTGAGCTGGTTTTGAAATGCACTGCAATTTTATTTTATTTTTTTATTTCGAAGGAAATTTTTTTGTTTTTCCAAGGATAATAATTTATATAGTTAGAGGTTTTTCTATCATTAAATTTTTATCATCGTTTTTGAGCAACTATGTGATAAAAACACTCTGTCCTAATTGAGACAGAGCCTTTCACTTTCATTAAATTTTAGAACTTGGTCATAGGGCGCAATTGGTTATAGAATGTACTGTTTATGATTTCCATAATATTTTTAACTGTCATAATATGATTCGTAGGCCAATAATGGAGCACTACATTCCACATCTCTGCTCAGTTACTGTTAGTATGAATCATAATTCCAAGTGTACGAAAAAATACCACTTTAGTTGCGCATAAAAAACAACCCTAATAGCATAAATGACTACAAATATCTTCAGATCTGTAGTTAGGCGATCAAGATAAATGCTGAAAAATCTAGATCTATGCATTAGAAGACATTAAACAGTAGAAAAAACAATATTTACTCCATGCATCCAATAGACAAGACAAGAATATGTCAAATGAGTTTTGTATTAATGGCACCTGGGAGGAAAACACAAGAGGGTGTTCCCAGTTCTCCTCAATGGGATGGGTTCTTGTAAGTCCTCAGCACTTCAGATTTAGAATTCCTCTCTCTTGATAGTGTAGAAAAACCCAGACAAAAATGATAGAAAAATATCACTATGATGGTGGATCAATAGTCAGACCAAGAGTTGAGATCCAGAGTGATCTTTAGGCAACAAAAGGTGATAAATGAATGGGAAACCCTTCTATTTATAACAAAATATTGAGTTAGTCTAGATATTGGTGCATAATTAGAATATTATTAACCAAATCAAGATCCAACTTTTATGGAATATTTTATTATATTTGTTGAGAAAGAATTGGATCGAGTCAACTTTATTTGTAAATAATAAATAAATAAATGATTTATTTATCATTTTAAGGATATGGTTAAGCAATAATAAATAAATAAATGATTTATTTATCATTTTAAGGATATGGTTGAGTAATAATCAAATAAATAATGATTTATTTAATTATTTGAGGGAAATTCAGTCATATTTAACAAAGAATGTTATTTAAGTAATGTTTAAATAATTATTCTTAGAAAATAATAAGATAAATAATGATTTATCTAATTAATTTCCTTGTTTTGGGTTAAATATAACCAGGAATATTAATTAAATTGTTGTTTAGCTAATTATTCCTTGAGGAAAATAAAAAAAATATGGATTTATTTAATGTTTCCCCATAGGGTTTCCTTAATAAAGGTGGTTTTACTAAGTTATTTTCATAGTGAATGCAATTATACTTAGGGTAAAATTGGTCTTACATGGTGTACTTGGGTCCATCTAATACCAATGGGTTAGATGACCAAAAAATGGTGTAACAGATTGCCCCCCAGCATGCAAGTGTTAGGAGCTAATCGTATGACCGAAGTACATTGTAAGAACTCAATCACTAGATGTCGAAGGGGAAGTCAAAGAGAGAGGAGTATAAGGTAGACCAAAGTGCTGAGAGAACTAGACCGTAAGGAGGCGAGACTTACAGGTGCGACAAGTCTCTTTGATGAGTGAGTACCTGCTATTGGCAGTGGGGGAGGCATACCTCTGCCCACCGAGGCAATAGTACAAACAATAAAGCGTCCGGAAAACCACGTGATGAAATAATAAAGCATATTATAGCATAAACATGAGCCAGATGAATAACATGATAATGAATCCACATACATATTGTGCCTGGGATAACAGAAAGGACTTTGTACAATAATATTTGAGTACGTGAGATATGAATACAACCCAGTGTTGAAAATACAACAAGATGATGGAGCTTAGTGAAATGAAGTTGCCTTCACTAAGTGGGCCCGCAGGCTATTTTTGGCGCAAAGTCTATTTTTAGACATATGGAGCATGGTCTGGGAGTTGCAGTATGCTATTCTTGGATGATTAGTAAAGTTGGTAAAAATAGATGGACAGCTATTTTTAGACATATAGTTCGAAGTCTATTTTTAGACTGCTTGTCTAAAACTAGGTCAGTCAAATATTATTAACCCTTAATAATATTTGGACTATAAACTTCAGTTTATCCTCTTGCAGCACTTCACTTGGAGCTACGGATGTGGCCCATGCATCTGACAGAAGGAATTACGCTATTCCTTGGGGTTTGGTGAGCTCATGCATGGTTGACTTCAGTTAGGACTTCAGTGGCAGAAGTTTGGTGGAGTTGATGAGACAGTTGGTGGAGTTGTCTTCAGTTTAACTTAGTTGAACTAGTTGTGATTAGTTTAGCTAGCTAATCAACTAGTAATGAGTGGAGTGAATTAAATATTATTTAATTCACTAATTATTAACTCATTATTCAACTCAAGAACACATCAGTTCACTACAGTGCATGGACAGTTCAGTGGAGACCAGTGAAAGAGGTAGATGAAAGGGTTGAGATAGCTATCAGTTGTGACATCAGTTGTGCATGAGATTTGCACCACACTTGGAGAAATTGCCCATGATGATTGCGCTGTCAAGCCAAGGAGATTCAAACCTTGGATATCTCATTAGACCAGCCTTGATTGCGCAATAGAGGCAGGCAATTAGTGGATGAGTTTTGAACCTGTGACTTGTTCAAAACCAAGCTAGTTTGTGTGTAAATTTTGGAGACAGTACTGAGTACTTGTGAGGAGTATTGTACTGAGATTGTTACATGTTTCTCTTCTATTATAATATACAAATAGCTGGGGGTTTTCAGCTATAAGCTTTCCCCATTACATATTGTGTTTATGTGCACATGCGACTGTTTCCATTTCCGCAAATTGATGATTGATTGTAGAAGAGATTATGTGTTGCATATGAATTCGAATTAGTATGTGATCAGGATAATCTCGGTGGATAAATATTCATTATTCAACAAATTTCTACATGGTATCGGAGCGAATCAATCATCGGGATCTATTGTAGTGATTACAATATTATTTCGGTAGACAGAGTCTGTAACGGGCCAGGTAGCCTCTGGATCCATCCTTTCTCTGAAAGGTGATATATCCAGTAAATGCCCTTACAATCGATCTCTATGCTAGAAATAATTTGTTCTCACAGATCCAGAAGCAGTTGATTTTTTGAGTTTGGAAGTCAAATTTTGCAGCAGTTTGTTTTCTTGGTGTCGGAGTTGAAAATGTATTTCAACGGTTTGCGACTCGAATATGCTCTTGAAGGCAGTTCGAATTATGTTGCATGGAAGGATCGCTTGGAGGCAGTATTAGAAGATAATGGACTGAAGGAGTTCGTAGATACGGATGTCCAAAAGCCCACTGATCCTGCTGAAGTTGAGGCTTGGCAAAAGAAGATGGTGAAATGTCGAAGGATTCTGTTGGAGGGCGCAAAGGATCACATTGTATCCAGCCTGCATGGAAAAGCTTTTCCATATTTGATGTGGAAAGCGTTGACAGATCTATTCCAGAGTAAGAGAGACCAAAGGAAGCTGGCGCTCAAGGATAAGCTCAGAAACATTAAGATGGAGAAAGGCAACAGTATCGCCAAATACCTCACGAAGTTCACTCAATGCAAAGATGAGCTGGGAAGTGTGGGGGTGACTGTCGAAGAAGAGGACATGGTAGACCTGGCTCTCCTTGGTCTTCCAAAGGCTTGGCATTCCTATCAGGATTCTGTCAATGATCGGGAGAATTTGCCGAGATGGGAGCGACTTTGGGCAGATCTCATGCAGGAGGAGATAAGGAGGACTACCAGGGACGGATCTTCATCAAAGGTATCTGATGACGAAAATTGCGCTTTGGCTGCCAAAGCAAAGAAGGGGAAGAGCAAGAAGGCTTCTCAGTCTGGTGCGAAAGGCAAGAAGCAAGACATTTCCAAGGTGAAGTGTTTTCACTGTCACCAGCACAGACACTATGCCACAAATTGTCCGCAGAAGAAGAAAAATAAGAAGGCCGCTGGATCTGGAGAGGGAGAGGCATTGGCTTCTCAATTCGAACTGGATTTTTCACTGATGGCATGCTTGGTTTCAAGTGTGACGGGATCAGTATGGTTCTTGGACAGTGGTGCGTCATTTCACATGACCGGAGATCGAGATCTGTTTTCAAATCTGGAGGAAAAAGATCTTGGAGTGCACATCGAGATGGGCGATGATGGTAGATACAGTGTGACTAGTATCGGTAAAATTTCCTTTGAGAGGGAGTCTGGTAAACCTTTCATATTGAAGGAAGTTTTGCATGTTCCAGGATTGATGAAGAACCTGATCTTTGTGGTGATGTTGGAAGACAAGGGGTATGATGTGGTCTTCAGCGAAGGAAAAGCCTTCCTGCGCAGTAAGACTACTGGTGAGACCCGGAAGATAGGGGTTCGAGTCAAGAACCTTTATCAGTTGCAAGTAGATGGCTGTGCAGCAATGGCGTGCAAGGCGGGAGAAGTGGTGAGCTGGGATGATGAGGGCGAACTGTGGCACAGGAGATTGGGCCACCTTCACCATGGAGCTTTGAAGATACTGCAGCAGATTTCTACTGGGCTTCCTAAGGGCACTCTTGCAAAGTCAGATCAGTGCAAGGGGTGTACCTTGGGGAAGTATGTGAAAGCCACCTTTCACAAGAAGGATAGTCGCGCCATGACGATCCTTGAGAGAGTTCACACAGATGTGTGTGGTCCTTTCTCTGTAGCTTCGACAGCAAAGCATAAGTACTATGTGATCTTTATTGATGATTTCTTTCGGAAGTGCTGGATCTTCTTCATGCAGAAGAAGAGCGAGACATTTTCAAAGTTCTTTGAATTCAAGATGCTGGTAGAGAAGGAATCGGGGAAGCATGTGAAGGCTCTTAGGAGTGACAATGGTGGTGAATTCATCTCGGCTGAATTCAAAGACTTTTGCAGCACAGAAGGGATTCCGAGAGAGCTCATCGCACCCCATAACCCACAGCAGAACGAGGTGGCTGAGCAGAAGAACAAAACGATCGTGGGTGCTGCACGAGCGATGTTGCATGATCAGGGCCTACCCCTTCACTTGTGGGCTGAGGCATGCAATACAGCAGTGTATGTGCAGAACCATTGTCCTCACAAGGTTCTTGGCACAGTACACCTGAGGAGGCGTCGCAAGGAGGCTCAAGATATTTTCATCTCGATAATTTTGGCTCACTTGTCTACATGGCGGGGACGCAGGATGCCGGGAAGAAGCCGGAGCCGATCGGGCAGAGGTTGGAACAGGGCACACTGATACACCTCACAACTACCTGTATTGCTTATTACTGCAAGATCATAAAGAACTGATATCAAGTTTCAGATAGGAGCTGCTAAAGGCTTGCTTGAGAGGGAGCTACACTTGCATGCAGATGAGGAGCTGTTAGTTCCTAAGGAGGAGCTTCCGGATGTGGATCAACCACAAGAGGAAGTTCAGGAGGTGGAAGAAACCACCCATGCAACGCCAACCATCAGAGGCCGCATGAGCACTACAGAAGCTGAGCGACTGGCTCGAGATGCAGAGAAGGTTGCAGGACCACCTACAGTACAACGCAGACAGAGGCAGTCACCGGATCGATACACTGGATACATGGCTCTTGTGAGTCAATGTGTTGTGACGGAGCCATCCTCTTTTGAGGAAGCTGTGGAGGAACCCGCATGGGTTGATGCCATGATCGAAGAATATGATTCGATCGTCAGGAACAGTGCATGGGAGATTGTCCCAAGACCTGGTGGGGAAACAGTTGTAGGTTCGCGATGGATCTACAAAGTGAAGCAGGCGGCTGACGGGAGTGTGGAGAAGTACAAGGCGAGATTTGTCGCCCGTGGCTTCTCACAGATCGAGGGGATCGATTATGAGGAGACTTTTGCACCTGTCGCAAGGTACTCTTCCATACGGACGATCCTATCTCTCTCAGCGCAGATGGGATGGCACATCCATCAGATGGATGTGAAGACTGCGTTCCTCAACGGAGTCATTGAGGAGGAGGTGTACATAAAGCAGCCTGAAGGTTTCGAGATCTTTTCACATGAGTCGATGTGTCGACTCAAGAGAGCACTGCACGGCTGAAGCAGCACCCTGCTTGTAATAGCACTAGATTATAGTTGAGCCACCTGGCTTGGATTTTCCAAGAGTAGTAAGCATCCTAACTCCTGTAATGACGTGGTGGAGGGGGAAGGCGTCGATCATTGTACCTGTATGTAGAATTGTTAGAGTGATCTGATTTTTGATGGTGATGAGATGCTGATACTTTCGCTGCTGGAGCACCTTGCTATAGAGTTCGAGATGAAGGACTTGGGCCTCCTTCATTATTTCCTAGGATTGGAGATTTAGCAGCCGCCAGTTGGAGACTATTTGTTTCTCATGCAGGCATGCCCGGAGATCAGAGAGGGAATGGGAGATGCATGGCTACAAGCTCATGAGCGCCCTCTTCCTAGTGGTTGGAGGAAGGAGGTGTTGGGAAAAATACTGAGAGGGGGGGTGAATCAGTATTTACTGCATATTCAAAACTTTTTACTTTTTCACTCTCTAAAACCCATACTCTACTTTCCTTTAGTAAACTTGCGTATACACGCGGATATTCTTCATACAACTCGCGTATTAGCAAAGATCTAAATATGCAGATATTTATTAACTTAGTTCTTTGAAATATTCATTCATCTGATGTTAAGTTAGCAGTAAACATGTGTAGTAACAACCGAATAAACCATCACACAAAGCATCACACATGAACACCAGGATTTTTAGGTGGAAACCCAAGTCGGGAGAAAACCACCGCTGCAGTTGCTCAGCCTTCAATATTTTATTATAGAGAAAACATCTTACAACACATGGCCGTTACGTACTCCTACCAAAGACGTTGTGCACCCACCTACGATTGTTTACCAGCTTCTCCGGAAGGGAGCTACAACCCCGACTGCTTACCGGGGGCTCTCTCCCCGAAGGGAGCTACAACCCCCGACTCGTTTACCAAATTCTCCCAAGTGTGCTACACCTCTCTGCTCGTTTACCTTAGATAACCTGAAGGGAGTTACGACCCCCGATCAAGGCTACAACCTCAAAGACCAATAGTGACCAGATCATCAATTTTCACACTCGGATCCAAAGCTTCCTGGGACACACTTGCGTAAAAGCTGCCGTTTCATCATATTTTCTGTGACTGGACCTACTCCATACTTTTTGCATATTACCAATCATTATGAAACATATAAAAATCCCACGACGTATATCGAAACTGCAGTAATTGAACGTAGACATTTCTTACCACAGACTTCAGCAAACCCTAGTTTTCATACGCGCTTTTCTTTCACTGATGTCGCGTATATACGCGCTTCCGTTCACATAAACCCGCGTATACTTCTGTACATATTACAGATCCAATTTCATTGCGCATACGCACTTTTTATTCAGCGAAGCCGCGTATATACGCGCTTCCTCTGCGACGAACTAGCGTATGGATCTTCAACCATTACAGAGCTGCATACTTCTTCAGATCAGATATTCAGTTCATATTTAACCCTTTACTTCAGACAGAAATTCACCTCATCACAGATCTAATCACTCCATAAACAGATCTAGTAGATACAAATACATTTCAGATCTAGATCCCCTTCTTCATCATTTTCTTCATTGGTGCATCATAGATTCGTGTATCTCTCATCATCACTACCTTCATACCTGTATACTTCACAGAGAAGTATTCATTCATTGCTTCTGTAACATCTTGCACCCACACTCATGATTTGCACAATGAATTTCTTCTCTTTATAGGTTTACCCTTTTTCAATACCATGAGCCCCTTTTTCAATACCATGAGCCAAAACAACATTACTTCCGATGGTATTCCTGGACGGGGTCATTTAGACGAATCATTACCCAATACAATGGGTCAATACCATGGTGGTTACCCC
Source organism: Pinus albicaulis (assembly GCA_034641835.2). Taxonomy (NCBI): domain Eukaryota; kingdom Viridiplantae; phylum Streptophyta; class Pinopsida; order Pinales; family Pinaceae; genus Pinus; species Pinus albicaulis. Next base: position 255,334,975 of record CM076584.1, on the reverse strand, counting down.
TGGTTTTGCACTTTATGAGCGCTTTTGCCCATACGCGACTTGGGACATTGTTCCCCGCGTGCATACGCGACTTCTCCTAGGCAAATCCGCGTATGCCTTGAGACATACTCTTTTTATCATAGATCTAGCACATATTGAATTCCTTTCTTCATTACCTATTGTACTCTCTGTAGATACATCAGATTTTCATCTTGAAACAGGTTCATCAAGACATATTCTATCAAGCACAACTTCATCAAGTAAGTTGCCATCATCTTCATCAGGTAGGTTGCCATTCAAGAACAACTCTCTACATCATATTGTTAACAAAAATCATATCACATCAGATTTACATCATTTAACAAGTCCATCAAGTCAAGAATAACTTCATTAGGTGTATTGCCATCAAGGACAACACATGCCAACAATCTCATGTCTTCATCTTCATTCAGTGGGTTTCCATCAAGGACAACACTCTGCATCATATTGGTTAACAGAGGATGCTACTTCTCCTAATGTCTAGTGGATGCCATCACTATCGACAATGGTGTCACAGGACCAAGTTAATACACCTAATTCATATATGCTATGTTGTTAACCACCACAAGTTTTGGCGTTTCACCAAGCTCGAAGGCAAAAAAGCATGTATCAGGTTATATTAGTGGTACATCAAAAGATATGGTCTATGTACGTATTGGTGAGGATGGGATAAGCTCGCCTCATCGATGTGATGGCAGAGCCAATCTGGACCAAAAAGTTAAGACCGAGGAGAGTTTTCAAAGATTGGTCGATGCTAGCTTCGGCATACCGAAGCAGAGATCTATGGCATTCGGTCAAAGAGGCTTAGGCATGGCAGCAATCTTGGCTACATGCGAGGCTATATGGATGAGGAAGATCCTGGTCGGGTTGTTCGGGTCACACTTGGAGCCTACTGTGATTTATTGTGATAACCATAGTTGCATTAAACTCTCGGCTAATCCAGTATTTCATGATAGATCCAAACACATCGACATCAGGTACCATCATATCAGAGATTGTGTGTAGTGGAGAATCATGTTACTTTCATACATTCCCACGGAGGATCAGGATGCTGATATCTTGACGAAGGCGCTCACCAGGAGAAAATTCGAATACCACAGAGGCAGGATAGGGGTTGCAGATAATACATATCTTGTTGAGAGGGAGTGTTGAAAATGCAACAAGATGATGGAGCTTAGTGAAATGAAGTCGCCTTCACTAAGTGGGCCCGCAGGCTATTTTTGGCGCAAAGTCTATTTTTAGACTATGTCTTTTTTTAGACATATGGAGCATGGTCTAGGAGTTGCAGTATGCTATTCTTGGATGATTGGTCGAGTTGGTAAAAATAGATGGACCTCTATTTTTAGACATATAGGTCAAAGTCTATTTTTAGACTGCCTGTCTAAAAATAGGTCAGTCAAATATTATTAGCCCTTAATAATATTTGGACTCTAAACTTCAGTTTATTCTCTTACAGCACTTCAGTTGGAGCTACGGATGTGGCCCATGCATTTGACAGAAGGAATTACGCTATTCCTTGGGGTTTGGTGAGCTCATGCATGGTTGACTTTAGTTAGGACTTCAGTGGCAGAAGTTTGGTGGAGTTGATGAGACAGTTGGTGGAGTTGTGTTCGGTTTAACTTAGTTGAACTAGTTGAGATTAGTTTAACTAGCTAATCAACTAATAATGAGTGGAGTGAATTAAATATTATTTAATTCACTAATTATTAACTCATTATTCAACTCAAGAACACATCAGTTCACTACAGTGCATGGACAGTTCAATGGAGACCAGTGGAAGAGGTAGATGAAAGGGTTGAGATAGCTATCAGTTGTGACATTAGTTGTGCATGATATTTGCACCACACTTGGAGGAAATTTCCCATGAGGATTGCGCTGTCAAGCCAAGGAGATTCGAACCTTGGATCTCTCATTAGACTAGCCTTGATTGCGCAATAGAGGCAGGCAATTAGTGGATGAGTTTTGAACCTATGACTTGTTCAAAACTGAGCTAGTTTGTGTGTAACTTCATGAGATAGTACTGAGTACTTGTGAGGAGTATTGTGCTATGTACTGTTACATGTTCTCTCCATATAATATACAAAATAGCTGAGGGGTTTTCAGCTATAAGCTTTCCCCATTACATATTGTGTTTATGTGCGCATGCGACTGTTTCTATTTCCGAAAATTAATGATTGATTGTAGAAGAGATTATGTGTTGCCTATGAATTCGAATTAGTATGTGATCAGGATAGTCTCGGTGGATAAATCTTCATTATTCAGCAAATTTCTACACATGCCCCTGTAAACATGAAAGGGCTTTGAAAATATGACTGATATTTGCAATCAAGAAGGTGTTGCAAGTGACTGAGGTCGTTATCATCAAATCTATGGAGCTGCATCGAAGGCTGGAGTGAATAATTCATTCAGGTATGTGGGGGGTTACCTGTAGGGCCACCCCCTCAGAGGGTTGAGACATCTCACACACACCTAGGAGTCACCGATATCAGCTGCTATATCATTGAACCATCAAGTATACAAATCTATATCATGCTGAAAGGAGATGGAGCTGAGAACCAATCAAGTCCAAGGGAAATAAGGAGTCCCTTTGCCTGATCCAGGACACCGAACAAGAGTGGAAGCTGGAACCAAGGTACACCGCCCTCTAGACCTATCTTCTGGAATGAATGAGTTGATGTCGACAGAAGGAGGTCCACCATAGGTGAGGCAATAAGGGATCCTCAACTAAGGCACGAGAGACAATAGTAGAGCGACTGACAGGCTAACACCAATGATGATGATGAAATGGGGGGGACTAAGTAGTGAACAGACGACTTACCTTGTTAGAGAATAAAGCACATGGATGACCTGGCAACGACTGACACAACATCATGAGGGATGGGGGATAGTGGGGCTAAAAGCCATAACGTGCGACACGAGAAGAGGACCAAGCAATGAAGGATGGAGGACCATAGCGGGATGCAAAGGGACTCGGGATAGACTCCATGAAAGCAATGATGACTCAAATTGGATGCTATAAACAAGGGTGACTCAAAGGTGCTGCCACACAGGAAAAGGGTCCAATGGGGACCATAAAAGCATGAGTACAAGATGGTGACTCACGACGAAAGTCAACATCAGCGTGGACAAGTATGGAGGCAAAGTGATGCCCTCGGTACAAGTGTTGCAAGTGAAGAAATTCGATTTTGAGGAGGAGTGAAGTGATGCTTTTTGGAAAAAAGGTGTCCTAGTGAAGTATCAAATCACTAAGAACTAATAGATACCCATTTGAGGGCTTTCCAATGGTACATACGGTTCATCAAATTGAGCTACGGTTCGGCCACAACAGGAGAAAGAAAAATCAGGGGTTTTCTTTGAATAAGGCATTTTCCCTCCCAATTCACTCATTCGCAGGTGGAGCTATGGTTAATGTAGTGAGGAGAGAAGGCCCTAAATCTTGTGGTAATTGTAGTAAACAAATCGACTGTTGGAATTGAGAGCAGCCAGTTGTAGGTAAGAGGCCTAATCCTACTCTTTCATTTCAGTGGATTGAAAGTTTAGTTTAGGTACCCAAAGCTCATGAACAAGCTAGGCCGCACTTTTTGGGGTCTGCTCTGCGACCTGGGTAGTAGGTCTTGGGCAGAAAGCTACGACCTGTCCCAGGAAATGACCTGAACAGTGCGACCTATCATAGAAAGGGGTTTTTAGTGCTATTTTTGGCTGAGATCTGGGATTTTTATGGTTGAGGGGCATAGGTGCCCCCAAGCATGTTGTGGACATGCCAAGATGGATTTTAGAAAAAGGGAAATACGAACACATTTTAATGATGTGGTGCGCCTTTTTTTTTAGTGGGGTTATGCAGTTTGAGAAAAGAAATAGACGATTACCAATCTCTTTTGGTACTGCATATATGAATCAAATGGAATTGAATTTTTCGGGTTGGCATACATGGTGTTACTATCCCAAAGAGAGGATTTTGAGATAATGAACTGATGTTCTCCTAGAAAACCCATAGGTTGGACAACCACAATATCTATGAGACTGGGTTACTGATGTAATATGAAAGAATGATGAGGGGTATCATCCCTAGAGTGATCTAAAGTGATATGGGACTCTAGAGGTTCTTCTAAATGTGGAAGAATAATGGGACTAGAGTCGACATGACTAGATTCACTAGGAGAGTTGTGAGAATTGCTTCTCGTGGTCTCTCGAATATGGGTGCCCCATTACCCAAACATTGGGTGTCAATGTAATGGCCACAAGGTGCATGTGGTTCGAATGCATGAATTCGATGTAAGGGGGGATAGATAAAGTTAGGGGTGGTGACTAATTCCATAATGTCGTCATCGTAAATATAAGATGGGGTGACTGATGGAAGAAAAAACACCTGACGCAGTGAAGCTACCTTACTCATCATCATGAGAATATATATTCACATGCACATCATCACAAGGGGTGACATAAAAGTGAGCAATTGGAGCATCAACTGATGTTGAACTCAGGGTGGTCACTGAAGGGAGGTCAGGCAAAACATCATGGGGAGTCTCGAAGGGGATTTCCATCGAGGGTCTCATGGATGATGATAGATAGCAGATGGAGGACCATGGCCCCGTTATCTCGACATCATAAGGGGGAATGTAAATGACAACATTCGTGTCCTCTGGTGTTGTCGAAGCAAGATGCAAAAATAAGGGAGCGGTTGACTCATTGCGCTTGGCCTCGAATTGGTGTAAGGTTTCTAAAGAGGAATGATACTCTTTGAGGCGAGGGTAGAGGTGAGTGTAGTGGCCATGGAAATCACACAATGCACAAGGGTGATTTGTGCACAATGGTTTGAGTTTCAGGATTGAATCAGGTATAGTGACATGTACCTCTGGGATATTAGATTCCGGAAATGTTTCATTGACCATGGAATTGAGGTGAGGCAACTCCGGACAAGTATGGGTGGCGTGGTCGACAAAATCACACAAATGACACTGGATGGTATGCTTTGGAGGCTGAGAAGGGGTAGGGTTTGTCAGGGTAGCCTTGTCCTTTGATGCCCCCTTGCGAGCTTTTCCCTTCTTACCCGAAGCGGTCGCAATTGGAGGTGGTTCCTGTTGAGGTGAATGAGGCACTGTTGCAGTGGGAGAAGTCATAGGGAACGGTTGAATCGGGGTCAAAGCAAGATAAGGTTTGGGTTGACCAGGAAAGGTATCGACTAGAGGATCAAGGTACCAGGAAGAGAAAGCATGGCCATAATAGGTACTTTGTACACTCGTAGTGGGGGAGCTAGGATGTAACGTTCCAAATTTGGAACTTGCTGCTCCATCGGGAATATCTTGAGATATTCCAAAATTCCTTCTATAGAAAGACCACAAGTCCATTCCAGAGATTGACTATTGGGGAATTTATTGGATATGTCACCTTTACAAGGAAGTGTGAGATCCAGAAGCTATCTGGTCCTTCATAGACTCTGTCTATGGATATGCAATATTTCCACTTTGGAAATTTCTGCTACAGGGTCCTTGAGGACGCTGTATAAGGAAGCTGCTGTAAAAATAAGACAAAACAATGTTGGGATGCCTTAGAACACACATCATACAACTCCTATGCAGAAAATGAGCTCAAAGAAATAACTCTAGATGGGTTATTCAGATCTCCCCAATCTAGGTCTCTAAAACAATGCTTAATGAGAGAGCTTACAACAATACATGAACTTGAACATTAACTCTACAAATCTGAAATACACCATAAGAGGGAAAATGACGCAGCCATAATTATATTATCATATCAGAAACAATAAACAGAAATATCATGAGGAATGAACCCCTTAGACAATGGGAATCAATCTCCAATGATTACACCCTGAAATACAAATGTTGCTGCAGCTACACAAAATGCTGGAGGACTATGCCTGCGCAGTCATTAAGAGAGTAGAAGCTTCTGAATGTATACAAAATGATAATGATGCTAAAGGATACAAGAAAATAGCCCAATAACAAAGAGATGGACTGAAATACAAGATGTCTAGCTAATCTATTAAGATTGCTAGAAATGCCGGAGAAAACCAAAATGTGACAACTAAGTTGTCACTATAGCTGATACCAAATAAGAATGAGGCTATGGATGATATGAAATATAATTTACCTCCTTTGATAATGTCTCCAAGAACAAAGGGTTGATCCCTTTGTCTTAAAAACAACTCCTGATGAGCTCAAGAACCCCTCTCTCACTGCCTCCTCTGAAATAATGCAATTTCCTCCATGGAATGTGCAGTGGGAGATGATGGAATGTTGGCCTCATTCCAAAGATGTGAAATGCAGCCCGGGAATCCTCCTTGCAGCTCCTCCAATGAATATATCACTCCTCCACTGAAGAAAACAAGACAAGAGAGACTCCATGAGTTCCTCCCTTGCTGCACCCAGCAACACAACATCCTCTTTGCTGCAGAGCTAACGCTGTAGAAGATGAATGTAGCTGTGGCCAATGCTATATTGATGAAAATGCAGCTCAATCCTCATCCTTCCTTGAGGAAGAGGTAAGGATTCCTGACCGGGAACACCCTAGTGCCTGAGGGCACCACCACCCTGCTAAATAGCCCGAGGATGCAAGCCTTTGCAGACCTAAGTATAAACTCCAAACATAATACAAATGGGCTACCATCTCCTCCATATAAAGAAAGGGAACTCTTCTCCACCAAGGTCCCACCAATTAGGGTTTCCACTCTCATGTGAGTGTCTTCCCTCCAAAACTACGCAGCTTCTCTAGGAAGCCTCACCTCCTTGGGCAGCGTTGTTGACTTTAGTCAAAGATGACTAAACCAGGTGATATGGGTTCCATTCACACCCTTAGGTGTTTATTTCAGCTGCTTATTTTCCTCCTTTTCACATAAGGAATGTTATTTCTTCATCTACAAGGGGCTAAGGTGTCTCCTTCCCCATTTTATTAATCAAAAATAAAATGTGCAGCTATAATGTTCCATTTTAGCTTGAGGCTAAAAATTGGGAACATTACAGTCCTCCCCTCCCACATGTTGCTTGTCCTCAAGCAACTGCATAGAGAGAAAAAAATTTCTCCCCCTTTCTTCTCTTGTGGCCTCCTCCACAACAAGCTTTACCACCGCTCAAAGGATGCTACAGTAAACCTATCCTCAAATGCTCTCTCCCAAGTATGCAAGCTGAAAATGATGCTCCTCATGGAAAGATAGAAGGTGTAGTGGAATCCTTCTTGCTGTGCTATGGCCTACTTAAGGTAGGAGTGATGATATGCATGGGAAATTTTTTCTCCCAGCGATGATCCTCTCATCCATGCAATCATCCAAATAAAAATCTCAACCCCCGGTTTCTGCAATGTGTTGGGGCTGAATGGAGAGTTGTGCTTGTGCTTCTCATGATGGCCCTCTCTCCATTTCAAGTGTTCATGGGGCTACCTCTTTCCTTGGGCTAAAATGGTATGGCCTCCAAGAATGGCCTAAGCTACCCCATCAAGAAAATCAGCCATGAAATGCCTCCTCAAATTATCCAAGTGGTTCCTCCCACAAGAAGAGACAAGTAGCAATGTGGCAATCATGGTTTTCCCATGGTGTCTCCTACAAGATAAAACATATACAATGGGGAGAATCATGCTCCCAATGGGATGTACATAAAATACTCTCCAAATAATGCTCCTCATTAGAGTACAACATCAGAAATACAAGGAGAAATACACAATAAAGTAAGTTGTCAAATGACAACCGGAGAGTGGTTCAAAGTTCCACTCATGGAACCTACGCAGTGCCTCTTGGCCTGCCTCAAAATCACAAATAAAAAGTGTTGTATTAGCCACTTGTTTGCTACCAAAACATCTCCTCATAAGATGAAAACATGAAATCACAATTTGGTGCCAATGGTACACACCAAGAAGCATGTGGCTTCCCCCACAAACCATCATAAGAATGGCCACTCCCATTGCTGCAATGGGCCAAAGTATATCACAATAGGGAACATAAGGAGATGTGATCATCATTAGCTCATCAATCTGTCCATAATAAGTAAAGGAAGGCAAATCAAAATGAATATCTCTACCTCCTCTACCATGTACTCCGGTCCTTGAGCTGAAATGGCTCATCTGAATGCTCTCCCTCTCCTCCAATGAGTAAGGGAATGGTTGTGCCAACCTCTCCAAAAAAATCTGGGCTCTACATCTATCCATATGCTGATGTAGATCATGCTGAATTCCCTCAAAGTGAAATCCTCTAGCAAGGCAAAGTATGCATCCAAGTGCATAGCTAGGAAGTCCTCATATGCTACATGCAATAATTTCTTATTGAGACTAGAAGCCCTAGGAAAGAAGAATCTGCCATAGTGTTAGATGACCATATCATAAACTCTATATCAGTCATCTCCTTCCTGGTCACCAAGAACCATGCATGCATCAAGATCCTAGGAATACTCAACCCAAAGCTGAGTCCTCCAATCGGGATCAATCCTCCATATAGACAACGTTGGTGTTCTGTAATATAGTGCTCCCTCATGTTGCTACCTGCTACTTTGACATCCCCCATGCCAAATTCATCCTCCAAGTTTCTGCCATGCCATCATGCAGCTACTCATGCTCAAATAGAAATGATGATCTATGAAAATGGGCCTCCCATGAGAGACTATCACCTCCAAAGAATCTCCCGATCCTAGCCAATGTAAGCATGAGTGGCCTCCATCTACTCCAATGCATGAAAGATTCCTTCCTCAAAGGAAGCATCCTATCTCTCACCAAATATATGGAGCAACCATCCTGCATCATAAAGATGCTATCCTCCATCCATGCAACAAACTCTATCTGCGCAGTAAAACTGACCAGAATGGGTGAGAAAGAAAATGAGAGAGTGTACCCCTCCTCCTTGAGCTTATCCCCAAACTTTCTACACTGTGATGGACTCCTCTAATGTCTCCACCCCTCCACAATCCAAGAGTGGTGAACCACAAAGCATGATGCCTCTCATCATCTCTACATCGGGTGGCCTCTCAAGTGGAATGCCTCCAAAAATTGAGACATCAAGATCTGAAATAGACTACATGTATGAGTGGATTGATTTGTCCCTCTCTCCTCTGCGTAGTGCAGTCTCTTTCCTTTGAGCAGAAAATTTCTGAAATAGATAAGGGAGAATGTTCATCATCCCTTCATGCTGATCCTTCTGCTCTTCTTTCTCTATCTCACAATTCCCAGCAAATGCTATATATGACTCCGGAATTGTGTCTTGGTACCCACATGTAAAATATTTGGAACTCCTTGCAAAGACACAAGGGTTCCTCTAGTGGAAGCAATGGCTCCCCTTTCGCCTCCATGTGGTGATGGATCTCCTTCTAATGTGACAGCATTTTTGGTTATTTCCAATGTATGCAAAGTGTTTGTGTTTATGACACAATGAGTTTCACCAAGTTTTTCCATCAAACCCTTAGTGAATGCATCATATGTTTTTGCATTTGCATGACAATGAAAAATGGAACCTTCAAACTAACAATCATGAGCCATACCTTGAGTTGCAGCGTTGCTCCTCCCATGGTCTCATTTCTTCCTCTACCCCTTTGCAGTGAAAGTGAACAAAGGACTGCGCCATGGATCTACATGTGTGGCTGAATGCCTACACCCTTCATGAAAAATAGCTAGGATTTGTCTCATCAACAAACCCTCTCAGAAAATGTTCCACTTTTCCCTTTCATCAAGATTTTCAATGATCTCCTCAATGGTCTGGAAAAGAAGAAGAGAAACCTCCTCTTCCATAATTCCTCTTTCCTTGTTTCCTCTATCAATATCCTCTCCTTGGAGAGAAGCTCCTCTTGCTGATGGAAATCTTGTACATAGGCTGAGCCAAGATTGATGCTCTGATAGCACTGTAATGTTCCAAATCTGGAACTTGCTAATCCATCAAGAATATCTTGAGATATTCCAAAATTCCTTCTATATAAAGACCACAAGTCCATTCCAGAGATTGACTGTTGGGGCATTTACAGGATATGTCACCTTCGTAAGGAAGTGTGAGATCCAGAAGCTATCTGGCCCTGCACAGAATCTGTCTATGGATATGCCATATTTCCACTTCGGGAATTTCTGCTACAGGGTCATTGAGGACGTTGTATAAGGAAGCTGCTGTAAAAATAATAAAAACCACTGCTGGGATGCCTTGGAACACACATCATACAAATCTTATGCAGAAAATGAGCTCAAAGAAATAACTCTAGATGGGTTATTCAAATATCCCCAATCTAGGTCTCTAAAACAATGCTCAATGAGAGAGCTTAAAATGAACATTAACTTTATAAATCTGAAATACACCATAAGAGGGAAAATGATTCAGCCATCATTATATTATCATATCAGCAACAATAAACAGAAATATCATGAGGAATGAACCCCTTAGACAATGGGAATCAATCTCCAATGATTACACCCTGAAATACAAATGTTGTTGTAGCTACACAAAATGTCGGAGGACCATGCCTACACAGTCATTAAGAGAGTATCAACTACTGAATGTATAAAAAATTATAATGATGCTTAAGGATACAAGAAAATAGCCCAATAACAAAGAGATGGGTTGAAATACAATATTTCTATCCAATCTATGTAGATTGCTAGAAATGCCAGAGAAAACCAAAATGTGACAACTGAGTTGTCACTGCAACTGATACCAAATAAGAATGAGGCTATGGTTGATCTGAAATCTGATTGCCCTCCTTTGATAATGTCTCCAAGCACAAAGGGCTGATCCCTTTTTCTAAAAAACAACTCCTGATGAGCTCAAGAACCCCTCTCTCACTCCCTCCTCTAAAATAACACAGTTTCCTCCATGGACTACACAGTGGGAGATGATGGAATGTTGGCCTCATGCCAAAGATGTGAAATCCAGCCCAAGAATCCTCCTTGCAGCTCCTCCAATGAATATGTCACTCCTCCACTGAAAAAATCAAGACAAGATAGACTCCATGAGTTCCTCTCTTTCTGCACCCAGCAACACAACGTCCTCTTGAGGCCTAGAGGAACTATTCCAAGAGGGTAAAGGGGGTCATGAGTACCAACTGAAGGTGAAGGGCTAGGAGAAGAAGGTTCAAAAGGTTGATTAGAAGACATCATGAGAATCTGGTAATCGGGGGAACCAGATGGAAGAGGTTGAGTGGCCACCTAACCTTCAGGTGGTTGGGTAGCCACAAATCCTTGCTGAGGGAAAGGATCAGTAAACACAGTTGGTTGAATAGGTGCAGGAATGGGAGGAATGGAAGGGGCGGCTTGTTGTCCTCTCAATGTTGCTTGAGACTCCCATAGATGTCGCATCTGTGGCAGAAGAGGACATTCATGCGTATAATGACCATAAACACCACAACAAGAATAGGGCTTGTTCATACGAATAGGCCTATCCTGCTTGGGCTGAGTGCCTTGTTGCTGGTTTGTAGTGTTAGGAGCATTAGCTTGATTAGGTTCAGGATCACCAAGGTCAGCTTGATTTTGAGTGCCTTTCATCTTCCTTTTTGAGGGAGGAGGATTAGTCATGCACTGTTGTGCATACACTTGCCCCTGAGGGGGTGGTGGCTACTATTGCAGGGGTTGAGAAGGAAAGGCAAGAGGAGGTGCTAATGCTGGAGGAGCTAAAGCACTAGGCTGTGGGTATGGATAATAAGGAGGTTGGGTAGCAGTGTGGTAAACAGGAGGTTGGAAAAAAAGAGGAGGCATGTCATATCTTGGATACGTGCTACTGGGAGGGGGGAAATTACAGGAGGTGCTGGCCCCTCTCTAAGGAAAACCATAGTCCATGGGAGGTTGAGCATACGGATTAAAGAGAGATCCAATGATACCGTCGGTGGCGTGAGATGCCCCCGGTACGTTGGCACCACCAAGTCTAGGAAGATCAGGTAGAATGGTATAAACATAACCCGACTGAGTGTAGATCAGGTCATATTTTAACGCAATTTGGAGAGAAACTTCTTCGATTTGAGGAAAGTGCGATGAAAAATCTTTCCCGATAGGCAACAAGAAAGATATAAGGAACCAATCCATGTAGACATGGTATTCAAAGGTAGGGGCTTGACATAGGCTCTTTCTTCTCTGCCATTCCTGAATATGGTCGGATAGGTGGGTTGTAGACGATTGACGGAAAGAGGTCAAGAGTTCGGTACTAGTGTCGTAATGAAGGGGAAGCTGGAAATAAAACAAAAAAGCTCGGGCAAGAGTCGCAAAGGTGGTATGGGAGGAAGGGGCCTGATCAACATACCACTTAGAAGCTTCACCTGTAAGCGTTCGTTGGAACAACCGAAGACGAACAAAGTCATCGATAATTGCATTAGATGAATACCACATGTGGAAAGATCAAATATGATTTGAAGGATCTTCTCTAGCAAGGCCTTCAAACTTTTGGATGTCTGAAGGGAGCTTTGTTGGCATGGCGGGCCAATTAGCATCATGGTGTATAGGGTCGTTTATCAACTAGTCAAAATCGGGGAGGCTGAGGCCTACCATGAAAGGGAGTAAGGGTGCATCCAAGGTAGTGTCCGTTGCGGTCCCTAGTGGTATTCCCAGCCTGAGGGTCGGGGTTACCACCAGCAGCAGGTCTTGCACCAGACATGGTGAAGGTGTCAGGAGGAGAACCAAAGGCAAAACGAGAAGGAGAACCCAAAGGACCAGAAGAAGAGTCGGTGTGCGGACTCGGTGGGGGACTAACTCGAACTACGCGAAGGAGTAAGTCTTTTGACCAGAAACTGAGGATGAAGGCAAAGAAGTCTCCAGGATAAGTGCCTTGGTGGTGCAATGGTGACGACACAAACATGACACAAAGGGAAAAGAGACCGAAAAGGGCAGGGAGGTGTAGGATCAAGTGATTACAATGTCGAAAGAAGGGAAAAGAGGTGCAGTATCAAATGATTTCAATGTTTTTAGAGTCTTTGCTTGGTGGTGTTAACCAAGCCCTTTTACGCTTAGGGTGTGTGTGTAAAAGTGTGTAAATTTTAATTTTTTAAACCCAGACGTTTGTAGAGAAAAATAAAAAGTGTTGTTGTATAGCTGTAAATAAACCAACAAATGACAGTATATAGGCCTGCAAAATAGAAAATAAACAACTAATGATTCAATAATCTAAACCCAAGGAGGTGGGTCTCTTAACAACTAGTCTATAGGTGAGTAAAAAACTAATCAAAACACACTAAAAAAGCTAATAGATCTAAGGTCAAGAGGGACAGGGATCTAAAAGACAAAATCTTCTGGAAAGTGGTGCAGAAAACAACAACAAATCAGAGGAAAAATTGTTGTAAAAGAGGTGGCAAAAGGCTATCTCTAGGAGGGAAGCAGAGTGCACCCTAAAGGAAAACCCAAAAAAATATAAATGAGGAGATTTAGATGGATAACAAGTTGATATGAAGTGGATCTAAAGGTAAGGTATCTGATCTAAAAAAATGGCTGAAGACTCTAAAATTTCAGACAACCTGCAATAGCAAAAAATCTTCCACAAAAATTGGACGGTACTGAAGCTCTAGGGGGCTAGGTTCCCACTTAGTTGAGCGAAACAGAACAAGTACAGGTCCAAAATGGGCGGAGATGAAGGTCAGGCAACCCTGAACAGAGGCTCAGACAAACCTACAAACCTAGAAAACTTTCAGAGAAATCCCTGCAAAAAGTCCACGTCACAGTTTCTGACCTGTTTTCAGCAGAGGTCACAGTTTTTGGGCTGTAAAGTGCGCCGTGAAGGTCCAAGTCGCAGGTTTTGGGCCAAAAAGTGTGACTTTCACTTCTGGCACTCTCGGCGGCAGGTTTCAGAAAACGTTGCCGTCTCAGCTGTGGCTGATGACTGTCACCTGCACAATAGGTCCAAAAACATACGGAAGTCAGAATTTTTATCGTTTTAGGGTCTTATAGGTTAAAAACAACATCAAGAAAACAAAAAACAAGGGGCTAAAGAGAAGTCCTAGGGTTTGAAGTAGCTGGATATGCAAGGATAAAAAAAACGACAACGGTCGTAATCATAAACCCGTGTGGAGTCGCCAAATGTTAGTATGAATCTTAATTCCAAGTGTACGAAAAAAAACCACTTTAGCTGCACATAACAAACAACCCTAACATCAGAAATGACTGCTAATATCTTTAGATCTGTAGTTAGGTGATCAAGATAAATGCTGCAAAATCTAGATCTATGCATTAGAAGACATTAAACAGTAGAAAAAACAAGATTTACTCCATGCATCCAATAGACAAGACAAGAATATATCAAATGAATTTTGTATTAATGGCACCTGGGAGGAAAACACAAGAGGGTGTTCCCGATTCTCCTCAATGGGACAGGTTCTTATAAGTCCTCAACACTTCAGATTTAGAATTCCTCTCTTTTGATGGTGTAGAAAAACCCAGACAAAAATGATAGCAAAATATGACTATGATGGTGGATCAATAGTCAGACCAAGAGTTGAGATCCAGAGTGATCTTTAGGCAACACAAGGTGATAAATGAATGGGAAACCCTTCTATTTATAACAAAATATTGAGTTAGTCTAGATCATAATTAGAATATTATTAACCAAATCAAGATCCAACTTTTATGGAATATTTTATTATATTTGTTGGAGGGAAAAGGAATTTGACTTGGGTCAAATCCCCTTATTTGTAAATAATAAATAAATAAATGATTTATTTATCATTTTAAGGATGTGGTTAAGTAATAATAAATAAATAAATGATTTATTTATCATTTTAAGGATATGGTTGAGTAATAATCAAATAAATAATGATTTATTTAATTATTTAAGGGAGATTCAGTCATATTTAACAAAGAATATTATTTAAGTAATGTTTAAATAATTATTCTTAGAAAATAATAAGATAAATAATGATTTATCTAATTAATTTCCTTGTTTTGGGTTAAATATAACCAAGAATATTAATTAAACTACTTTTTAGCTAATTATTCCTTGAGGAAAATCAAACAAATATGGATTTATTTAATGTTTTCCCATGGGGTTTCCTTAATAAACGTGGTTTTACTAAGTTATTTTCATAGTGAATGCAATTATACTTAGGGTAAAATTGGTCTTACATGGTGTACTTGGGTCCATCTAATACCAATGGGTTAGATGCTAAAAAAATGGTGTAACAGTTACCATCACCATAGGACGACCCATTTGGAGAGGATTGATTCTTTCACCTTTGGCCAAGTGCTGACCCATTGTAAGGACTGTTCACATTTTCAGCCCCATGTAATATTATCCACTGCCCACTTTCTTTAGTTTCATATAATTTTATTTTTTCAAATTTGCAGCGTGGGATTGGAATTCATTTCATTGTAAAAATAATTTTTCATGTAATTCTTATGAATGGCTATGATTATACTAATATTTTTCCCCATGGGTATCTATCTGGACTATTTCGTACTATTTCAGACTATGATATGTTCAACTTTGTAATATGATTATCTAATTTAATTCCTCTAAACAGTAATAAGTAGATGTTATTTGTGGACGTATCAAGTACTAGATTAATATAATAATTAAAAAAAAACATATCATTGCCAACTATCTTAAAACTATCTTATCACTGCCAGCTAGGTTCTGAAACAGACGTAGTTGTAGCTAAACTCCAAGACAAATTTCCCTATAAATTTAATTTCAAAATAGTGCTTTCAACAAAGGCTTTCAACGAGCTTTGAGGAAAAAGATAAATGTGAGTTCTCTTATTCTCCACAGGATCACATATCTGAAGCACAAATACTTTCCACAATTATGAAGTGTAATTTTCAACCGAGTAAGTGGGTATGAAAGTTGTAGACAGGTCCACACGAGCTATGTCAAGACTGATTGTAAAAAATATTCTTCATAGGTTCAAAAAAGGCCTATAATGAAATATCAGTTACACGAGTTCCCCATCAGTTCAAAACATGAAATCCTCATTAGGATGAGAAATGAGTCTCCAATTTGCACAAGTCCACGGTGAATATTATAGAATATATTAAAGAACCCTCCACAGTGAATATTACAAAATATATTACAAAATATTACAAAATATATTACAAAATATATTAAATAACCCTCCACCACAGGTTGAGAATAACAAGTTCGCCTTTTGCATAGGTCCACGATATCTAAATAGCATGTCATATGACATAGAAAACTCCAGAATTAGTGTATGATATTTATGGAAGTATAGGAAGATGTACATTTAATGTAGTAATTTAGTTGTCAAGGCTCCTAAAAAATAACGAGTCTCCAATTTGCACAGGTCCACGGTGAATATTATAGAATATATTAAAGCACCCTCCACCACAAGTCGATAATAACAAGTCTGTATTTTTCATAGGCCCATGATATATAAATAACATGTCATATGACATAGAAAACTCGATAATTAGTGTATGATATTTATGGCAGTGCATGAGGATGTACATGCAATGTAGTAATTTAGTTGTCAAGCCTCCCAAAAAATAACGAAACAAAAATCTAGTAGGAATTCAAAATTATCTTGATGGTCATACACAAGGTTAGTTTGTTTAGTAATTATGTAATTTTATTTTAAATTATACAATATTTAGAATTTTTGATTTAAAAGTGAAGTTAAATAAATACTTATTTTTTAAAAATATTTATGAGATTCCGAAAATATTTTAATATCTACATAAAAATACCTTTACAAAAGAGTGTTTTTGTCCGCCTTTGAAATATTTTATCAATGGACAATGGACATATGTTTTCTTGAAGTTAAATATTTTTTTCTAAATTCCATTCCTACATAATTATATAACAACTTAAAGCCTATATATTTCTAGACTCTATAAAAGTTTGAATAATGTTATCATTTCATTGGTTCTAAAATTGATATCACATTGTAATGAAAATTCTACCAGCCATTGAATCGATAACCTTCACTTTGCAGGGTCGATTGTGTTTGGAATTGACAAATTCGACTACCTAATAAATTGATAAATTTATAGGCCTTCTCCCAATAGGTTTGATTGCGTTTGAAATTGACAAAGTCGAATAAGTACCCCACTAATGACGACTTAAACAACATAATCCACTAACAAACCAACAAATTTTCGTACTTTGTTACATTTTTTCATCCCCATAGTCACCAAGTCGAGAAGTATTCAATGCCATGCCGAGCCACATTGTTCTTCATATTAGAATTTAATTGTAATTTTTTTTCGAATTGCACAGTTAATTTTGTTTTTTTCTATAAAAAATTAAAAGAGTATTCTGCTGTTCAAAATTTTCATTTATATGCATTGATTTTTCTTTTTGTTAAATTATTCTAATTTTTGTTAAATTGTTAAATTGTTTTATTTTAATTGAACTCTATTAAATTGTTAAATTACATCTTTAAAACCAAGAATTAAATTTTATTACTCTACATAAGTAATTCACCTATTGTTGTTTAAAATTTTTACCATCAACCAGTGGAATTTTTACTGTCATATTGTCCAGATAATACTTCTGTTTACAATGCCTAAATTTAAAAAATTGACATACAGTACAACTCTGCATTTTCGCCTTCTTATCACCCCTTTCAAAACTTTCTTTGGATTTTGAGAAACACTAGAAGTTTATATAGTTAATGTCCATTTAGCATATGGTTAAATTTTCATGATATTCAATATAATAATTTTCCTTGCAATATTCCTCTTCTACATTCCAGGTTTGTAGGACTTCTGGACCCTCCTCTTTGGTGACAACCCCATTTTGTTTGAAGATTTGCTACCCTGTCAGAATTGTAGGCACAAACCTAGAATGTCATCAGTTGTATCAATGGGTGACTGTAAAATTCCATCCTCTGCCTCATGAAACTCATCACCTCCTCTGCCCAACAACACCATTAACATTGTTGACATCAACAGTGCCACCAATTGCATATGTATCATCGTTTTGTGCATCAACTGTCTTGTTCTTTTAAACATATTCCATTGATTTAAACTTTAGTTTTGGTTGCATTGTTTCTTTGGAATGCCTCACTCCCATATCTTTTATTTCATGGCCTAAGTGCAACACCAAATTCTCTATTATCATTGTCATAATTGTCACACAAGCTAGATATTTTATGGTTTCAACTCTTTCATCATCATCTTGCCAATGGTTAAAAACCATGTCTTTAGTGGATGGTGCATTTAATAAGTGATCAATAATATTTTTATCAAACTCTAAGTACAAAATATGTTCCGCCCAACCTCATTTCTTTCTTGAGAAATTAGACCTCTAACAAACCAAATTCAAGTTTGGGAAGGGAGATATGAAAATTATCATAAACTAGTTATTTATTAAAACATGGTATTTATGATCTACCTATGATCTGCCTTCATTTTTCTGAAAGCACATATCAAAATTCATTTCGGAATCAAGTTTGATGTGGAATTTTTCTTTCATATTTGCAGTACCTTCTTCAACAAAGCTAGCAGTGTTGTTCTTCTTGAATTATGGGCATAGAAATCACTTCTAGTGTAGCAACAACATTATTATCATGATTTGGGACATCATCTTCCATGATGTCTCTTTGATCTAGTGAGCTCCAATGTTATGAAGGAGGTTGATTGGATTTTTGTTAAGGATTTCCAATAGCCCCTGTCCTTTCTTACATCAAGGATGCTTTCAAAATCACACGTGTCACGCTAGTCTATTTTTCCTTGCTCTGAGGCAATAAGGTCGTCATCACACTTAGGAGACTCAGATGAAAAATCTTGGTGGTTCCCCACTTCTTGTGTTCCACTTTTTATGACTGCTTTAGTAATGTAAAAAATTTCTAGCAGGTTTGTGTCTATCACCTCATAGGGGTCCACTATCACCTCACCAACCATAATCTCTAGGATGTGTTGTTACTCATTTCATTAGCAGTAGATCCATCTAAATCTGGATCTATCATGCACCGAGAGGGATCAAATCTCTCGAGGTGAAAACCTATTTTTTGAGTGCAAAACTTCAGGAAAGGTTTGCACCTCGAGAGATTTGATCCCTCTCGGCGCATGATAGATCCAGAGTTAGATGGATCTAGGTTGGTTCCAGTCGAAGGCATCAACGTCACATTTTTCAGATTATTAAAATTTTTGTATATTTTTGAGATGTAAGATGGATCTAGGTTGGTTTCAGTCGTGTGATGCCAAGGAAAATCTATCAAAGGTATGATTAATTTTATCAGTAATATGTAAATATATCAAATATTAATATAATCATTTTAAATATGCTAAATATTTCTGAGATTAACTTGGTCATTTTAATTTTAAATTTTCTTAGTTACCTCAATTTGTTGAGATGATAATTATTGTTAATAACTATAATGATGAAAAATGATGAAATATTTTTTTTAAATGCAAAGTGACAATAATAGTGTTGAAAGATAGAAAATGTGAACAATAAGAACGTACTCATGTTACAATCAATCTCAAACTATTTTCCTCTACTATTCTTATTTCCTCCCTTGTTAGTTTTGTTATCTTTTCATATCGATTATATGAAAAAGAAAATTTAAATCGTAAACCATTTAAATCTTTAGCTCGATTTGTTGTAGTAAACATGATAACTTGTCTCTCTTGCTCTCCAATATTAATAGCTTAAATTACTATAACACAAAAATCAATCTACATTGTTAATAACTTTTTGTGCTTACACTAAAATCAATGCATATTGTTAATCCAATCACTTTAATATTAATGTACTGTCATATATCCAGTTACATCAAATCATAAATCAACATATACATTGAAATCAATGCATTTAATGCAAGAAATCAAATAAGATTAGAAAATAACTTATACATTGAAATCAATGCAAATAATGCAATCAATCAAATAAGATTAGAAACCAACATCTACACTGAAATCAATGCATTTACTCAAAACAATCAAATAGGATTAGAAATCACCATCTACACTGAAATCAATGCATTTAGCGCAAACAATCAAATAGTATTAGGAATAATCTACATTGAAATCAATGCATCTAGTGCAAGCAATCAAATATAATTATAAATCGATGTCTAAATTGAAATCAACACATCCAATGCAAGCAATCAAATAGTATTAGGAATCATCACCTACACTAAAATCAATGCATCTAGTGCAAGTAATCATATATCATTAGAAATAAATATCTACACTAAAATCGATGCATCTAGTGAAAATAATCAGATAGGATTATAAATCACCATCTCCACTTAAATCAATCCATCTAGTGCAAGAAATATTCTTCCCTCTTTCCACCCTCCATCCATATCTATATCCCCATCCATCTCTTTTTTTTTGTCTCTATCTCACCCCCTTAAACACACACGCTCTCACACTCCATATATATCATTCTATTTGTCGATCACCCTCTCTCCCCATCTCTCTCTTCTTCCCTCTCTTCCCCTTCTCTCCCTCTCCCCCGCTAATATCTCTCTTTCCTCCTTTTGTCCTCTCTCTCTCTCTCTCTCTCTCTCTCTCTCTCTCCATATTCCTTATCACTCACTCTCTCTCTCTCTCTCTAGGAACCAACATCTACACTGAAATCAATGCATTTACTCAAAGAAATCAAATAGGATTAGAAATCGCCATCTACACTGAAATCAATGCATTTAGTGCAAACAATCAAATAGGATTAGAAATCATCTACATTGAAATTAAGTCATCTAGTGCAAGTAATAAAATATAATTATAAATTGACAACTAAATTGAAATCAACACATTCAGTGCAAGCAATCAAATTGTATTATAAATCACCACCTACACTGAAATCAATGCATCTAGTGCAAGTAATCAAATATCATTAGAAATAAATATCTACACTAAAATCAATGCATCTAGTGAAAATAATCAAATAGGATTAGAAATCACCATCTCCACTTATATCAATCCATCTAGTGCGAGATATATTCCTCCCTCTCTCCACCCTCCATCCATATCTATATCCCCCTCCATCTATTCTTTTTTGTCTCTCTATCTCACCCCCCTAAACACACGTGCTCTCGTACACCATATATATCAATCTCTTTTTCAATCACCCCCTCTCCTCGTCTCTCTCTTCTTCCCTCTCTTCACCTTCCATCTATATCTCTATCTTCCCCTTCTCTCCCTCTCGCCCATTAATATCTCTCTTTCCTTCTTTTGTCCTCTCTCCCTCTCTCTCCATATTCCTTATCACTCTCTCTCTCTCTCTCTCTCTAGAAACCAACATCTACACTGAAATCAATGCATTTACTCAAATAAATCAAATAGGATTAGAAATCGCCATCTACAATGAAATCAATGCATTTAGTGCAAACAATCAAATAGGATTAGAAATCATCTACATTGAAATCAATTCATCTAGTGCAAGTAATCAAATATAATTATAAATCGACATCTAAATTGAAATCAAAAAATTCAGTGCAAGTAATCAAATTGTATTAGAAATCACCACATACACTGAAATCAATGCAAGTAATCAAATATCATTAGAAATAAATATATACACTAAAATCGATGCATATAGTGAAAATAATCAAATAGGATTATAAATCACCATCTCCACTTATATCAATCCATCTAGTGTGAGAAATATTCTTCCCTCTCTCCACCCTCCATCCATATCTATATCCCCCCTCCATCTCTTATTTTATGTCTCTCTATCTCACCCTCCTAAACACACACATATATCAATCTCTTTGTCAATCCCCTCCTCTCCCCGTCTCTCTCTTCTTCCCTCTTTTCACCTTCCATCTATATCTCTATCTTCCCCCTCTCTCCCTCTCTCTCCATATTCCTTATCACTTTCTCTCTCTCTCTCTCTCTCTCTCTCTCTCTCCACCTTTCTCTCTCTATTTCTTTCTTCTTACCTCTCTCCTCCTCCCCCTCCAAGAACATATCTCTTTCCCTCCCTCTCTCGACTCTCTCACATCCTATCTCTTCCTTCCTCTCTTTCCCTTTCTCTCCCATCTCTCTCTCCCTCTCTCTCTCTCTCTTCACCCACCAACTATGTTACTATATCCCTCCCTCTCTCCCTATATCTCCTTCTCCCCCCTTATCTCCATCTCTCCTTATTTTTCTCTTTATCTCATCCCCAAACATACACGCTCTCTCTCTGTCTCTCCCTTGTCACTCCTTCTCTCTCTCCACTCTCTCACATCCTCTCTCTTCCTTCCTCTCTTTCCCTTTCTCTCCCATCTCTCTCTCCCTCTTCACCCACCAACTATGTTACTATATCCCTCCCTCTCTCCCGATATCTCCTTCTCCCCCCTTATCTCCATCTCTCCTTATTTGTCTCTTTATCTCAGCCCCAAACATACACACTCTCTCTCTATCTCTCCCTTGTCACTCCTTCTCTCTCTCCACTCTCTCACATCCTCTCTCTTCCTTCCCCTCTTTCCCTTTCTCTCCCCTCTCTCTCTCTCTCTCTTCACCCACCAACTATGTTACTATATCCCTCCCTCTCTCCCTATATCTCCTTCTCCCCCCTTATCTCCATCTCCCCTTATTTGTCTCTTTATCTCAGCCCAAAACATACACGCTCTCTCTCTCTGTCTCTCCCTTGTCACTCCTTCTCTCTCTCCACTTCTCACTCTCTATATTTCTTATTTCCTACATCTCTCCCCCTCCAACTCCATCTCTCTTATCGATCCCTCTCTCCTCCTCTCTCTCAAGTCCTCTCTCTCATCTTTCCTCTCTCTCTCTCTCCCCTAAATCGCTTTCTCTTCCCTGATCTCTCTCTCTCTCTCTCTCTCTCTCTCTCTCTCTCTCCAATACTCTCTCTTCCCCCATCACTCTCCTCCTCTCTCTCATCCTTCCTCTCTCTCTCTTTCTCTCCCACCTCTCTCTCTCTCTTTTCCCTCCAATCCTCTCTCTTCCCCCATATCTCTCTCTCTCTCTCTCTCTCTCTCTCTAATCCTCTCTCTTCCCCCATCCCTTTCTTTCTCTCTCTCTTTCCACCCCTCTCTCTCTCCAACTACATTACTATATCCCTCCCTCTTTCCTTCTCACTTCTTCTCTCCCCCTTCTTTCCATACATCTTAATTTGTCTCTTTATCTCACCCCTAAACATACACACTCTCTCTCCATCTCTCCCTTATAAATCTCTCTCTCTCTTTCTTCTTAGTTATGTAAACTAATGAGCATAAATATTTGTAAATATAAAGCAGATTATGGAGTAAATATGAAAAGAGGTTTTATTTACTTAACATACCTCTAGTTTATTTATATTTTTATTTATTTACCATACCCCTTTTCTTTACTATGGTAGTTGGCCCATAGGCTTGTTATATAATTACATTTTTATTTATAATCCTATTTGATATATTGTTATTTATTTACCTTACCTCTTTATGCCTCTTTTATATTTATTTATTTACCATACCTCTTTATATATATTTTATATTTATTTATTTATTTATCATATTTTTTTATACCTCTTTTATATTTATTTATTTACCCATGGTATTTGGCCCATGGTATCAATATTAATTTGTCCCATGGTATTCGTCCCATAGTCTTCATCTAAATAAAAACTCTTTTTAAAGTTTTTTTAAATATAAAAAGGTTTATGGAATAAATATAAATTTTTTTTTTATTTATTTACAATACATCTAGTTTATATATTTTTTTATTTATTTACCATAGCTCTGGAGTAAGTATAAATTCATTTTACAAATATTTAATTAAAATAAATATTAAAAGATTTTGGATTTTGATTGTTTGTGTTGAATTAACTCTTTTCCTTTGATTTAGGAAATGGCATTGACTTTAGTAAAGAGTAAATATGTTTAAAATTTTACTTAATTTGGAAATTCAATGTGGTAATTTTTTTTGTTAAAGGTAAATTTATGATCCATTCAAATTCACGTATATAATTTAATATCCATTCAAATTATATAAATAATACATAATTGTATTAGAAATCGATATATGTTCTAGTACAATGCGATTTTTTTTTTTTTTTTAATTTAAAACGTAAGCTGACATTTTGTATGAGGACGTGACATACCTGACATCGGGGTCATATTGGGCTGTAGATGCACCTCTCGGTCATATTTAGGCATTTATTTCAAATTCCTAAATTTACAAAATTGACATACAGTACAACTCTGCATTTTCGCCTTCTTATCACCCCTTTCAAAACTTTCTTTGGATTTTGAGAAACACTAGAAGTTTATATAGTTAATGTCCATTTAGCATATGGTTAAATTTTCATGATATTCAATATAATAATTTTCCTTGCAATATTCCTCTTCTACATTCCAGGTTTGTAGGACTTCTGGACCCTCCTCTTTGGTGACAACCCCATTTTGTTTGAAGATTTGCTACCCTGTCAGAATTGTAGGCACAAACCTAGAATGTCATCAGTTGTATCAATGGGTGACTGTAAAATTCCATCCTCTGCCTCATGAAACTCATCACCTCCTCTGCCCAACAACACCATTAACATTGTTGACATCAACAGTGCCACCAATTGCATATGTATCATCGTTTTGTGCATCAACTGTCTTGTTCTTTTAAACATATTCCATTGATTTAAACTTTAGTTTTGGTTGCATTGTTTCTTTGGAATGCCTCACTCCCATATATTTTATTTCATGGCCTAAGTGCAACACCAAATTCTCTATTATCATTGTCATAATTGTCACACAAGCTTGCTATTTTATGGTTTCAACTCTTTCTTCATCATCTTGCCAATGGTTAAAAACCATGTCTTTAGTGGATGGTGCATTTAATAAGTGATCAATAATATTTTTATCAAACTCTAAGTACAAAATATGTTCCGCCCAACCTCATTTCTTTCTTGAGAAATTAGACCTCTAATAAACCAAATTCAAGTTTGGGAAGGGAGATATGAAAATTATCATAAACTAGTTAGTTATTAAAACATGGTATTTATGATCTACCTATGATTTGCCTTCATTTTTCTGAAAGCACATATCAAAATTCATTTCGGAATCAAGTTTGATGTGGAATTTTTCTTTCATATTTGCAGTACCTTCTTCAACAAAGCTAGCAGTGTTGTTCTTCTTGAATTATGGGAATAGAAATCACTTCTAGTGTAGCAACAACATTATTATCATGATTTGGGACATCATCTTCCATGATGTCTCTTTGATCTAGTGAGCTCCAATGTTATGAAGGAGGTTGATTGGATTTTTGTTAAGGATTTCCAATAGCCCCTGTCCTTTCTTACATCAAGGATGATTTCAAAATCACACGTGTCACACTAGTCTATTTTTCCTTGCTCTGAGGCAATAAGGTCGTCATCACACTTAGGAGACTCAGATGAAAAATCTTGGTGGTTCCCCACTTCTTGTGTTCCACTTTTTATGACTGCTTTAGTAATGTCAAAAATTTCTAGCAGGTTTGTGTCTATCACCTCATAGGGGTCCAATATCACCTCACCAACCATAATCTCTAGGATGTGTTGTTACTCATTTCATTAGCAGTAAATTATTATAAAACTTTTAGCTAAATGCCATGATAGTCCTAGTGTTTCTGGAAACCATGTACATGTCATTTCTCCCATAAACTAAGGCATTTGAAATAAATTTTAGTTTAATATTTTATTGATTTTTTTTCAAGGGTCGAAAATCCCACTAAACATGGTTGAAAAATGGACATTATGCATAGATTTTTATTGTTATCCTAATCCAGGGAAAACAATGATTACATATCTGCTATGCAATATTGCAACTAACAAAGTCCTCCAAAGGAAAATGAATATACCTAGAAGAACAACAAAAAATGAAGCATATTATATTGCATTGATAGAAGGCTTGGGAACAACTAGGGAGTATGGATCTAATGGAATTGTAGTTTTCACCAATTCTGAAATTGTATGCAACCAGATGAAAGACATGTACCAAGTTAAGAAGGAGAGGCTAAAACAACTGCATGGAAAAGAAAACAATATTGTTAGAAAATTTCAATCATTTAGTATAAGACGTTGTGCAAATTTTAATAAAATGTCTAGTGATCTATTGTATGGGTCAATGCCAATTCAAGATTTTTCTGTAAAATATGAATTAGTGTTGAGACACTCCCCATCAAAATTTATTGGTGGACATTGTAAGATATCTTTGATATGTGTGTGTTTTTTGGTTATAAATGTGTCATTTTTAATGACCACGTGTGTTTTTCAATTATATACCAAGTGCACTCCCACTATGTAAGCACAACTTGGTGAAATTCATGTTTTAGAAAAAAATGTATTTAATTTACAAAATGTGCACCCACTATGTAGGCACAACTTGGTGAACTTCAGTTTTTAGAAAATTTTGTATTTAATTTTCAAAATGTGCGCAACTTCAACAATTTTTTGTTTAAATAGTTAGGTGAGTTTTAAACATCAATTTGTACTTTGAAAGTTTTGTGTTTTGCATAATTGTGTCCAAGTTGTGCTCCAACATTTGTGTAAATTACATCAAATTTTGAATTATTTTGATTTTTTTTAAAATAGTAATTTTAAAAAGAATTGTAAATGCACGAGGTAAATTTTTAAAAATCATGTTTCTATGTATTTGTAGATATCCATATATATCATGGATAATCATTTTCCACATGATTCTTCAAGGCTTTAAGTATCATGTGTATTTATGTATCTATAGATATCCATATATATATATATATATATATATATATATATATATATATATATATATATCATGGAGGATGATCATTTTCCATGTGATTCTTCAAGGTGAACACCAATATAGTCCCATGCCTCTATGAGAGAGGGGGATCATGGATCGGGGGATGTCCATCGTGTTCATGGTATTTATATTAAATGTGAAAGTCTTTAAATGACATTTGAATATATAATCTTATCCCCATACATACATGTATACATATGAAGTTGTTTTTTTTATCAATTCAGTAAGTTAAATTAATTTTTAATAAATTTCATTTTTTAGGAGTTCAAAGGAAAATAGTATCAACTCAATCATTGAATCCTGGAAATGGTTCACACAATCTACTCAATCATATGTATGTATATTTGAATTGATTAGAAATTCATAATTGTTTTATGAAGCTTTGCTCTAATCACGTGAGGGTGGTGGTGGTGGTACACATTCCCCTGGTGGCCAATCGCATGAGGGTGGTGGTACATATTCCCCTGGTGGTCAATCAATGGGTGGGCATGCTGGTTCTCAACCAATGGGTGGTGGCCAATTAATGGGTGGTCATACTAGTTCTCAACCATCTCTAGGTGGGCATGATGTTGTTCAACCATCTCAAGGTGGCCATAAATATGAATATTATTATCATGATTATTGATTTGTTAAATTATTTATCCAATTTTTTTTATGGTTAAAAAAAAATTGTACAAATTTGTCGACATGTTTTTTTATTTATACATAATTTTATATATTGATGTAGAGAGTGAAAATGTTGCTCGAAAAAGACGTAGGCCAGATCATGTAATTCAAGAAGAATTTTGTACACCAACCACGACTTATCCATATGAAATTCTCGATTATTTACCTTGGGAAACAAACATCCAACAATACAGATTACAAAAATGCAAAAATATTTATTCAAAATTGAGGAAAGATTTTGTGTGTTTGAAACTCCCCGCAGATAGTTGAGAAAGCTTAAAAATAGTTACGCACTCTCTAAGAACACTTGTAGATGTTTACAAAAAGCTTGGGCCAACCACTGATTACTTTGTAGAAGTGATGAGGAAAATAAAGGAAGTAGTATTGGGTCCCGATACAT
Source organism: Pinus albicaulis (assembly GCA_034641835.2). Taxonomy (NCBI): domain Eukaryota; kingdom Viridiplantae; phylum Streptophyta; class Pinopsida; order Pinales; family Pinaceae; genus Pinus; species Pinus albicaulis. Next base: position 255,307,366 of record CM076584.1, on the reverse strand, counting down.
GGGACGATATTAAAAATAGGGTTACAAAACAAATGGAAAAATCTATGTTTAATTTCAAATAAGGACCGAAAATAAAGATGTTGAAGGTGCAATATTTCAAGCACACTAATATAGTTTTCCATTTGTATGATAGGCACCTTGCAGCCTATGGAAGACTACCATGGAATGATGAGGTTCTTGTTTATTTCACAAAATTATTTTATTTAGAATTTTTTTTGGGAATGAAACCCAAGTATAATGACATTCCTTTTGAATTTTTTGGTCTTGGGAAAAGTCGATTATGTGACCGTAAGGGTGCTAAGCATGACACTGATTTGCCTCACCCTGATCCACCTTTGGTAAGTTGATCTCCTCATGTGGAAACTTTGTGATCAAATATTGATGCCACTTCTCAAATTAGTTGAGAAGCAAGGGATGCCATCATAGACAACATTCAGACTAGACTTGGTGGAATTGATATTGGTCTAAATCGAAAAAGAGCATGAGATAATGCACGTGCTAATTTTGTGTATAATACAAATAATGAGAAAGACAACACGAGTATTGAAGAGCTTAGAACATATGCAAAGCATTATCACAATGGGTGGCAGGAATTAATTCTTCATGAGGAAGAGGGTGTGGGATCAATATGTGTTAATGGGTAGGGTGGATATTTTAATGTAATTTGTAATTTACATATATACATTTTTGTCTATATTTGTTATTCTAACATAAATGTATCATTTTTTCACCATTTTCGGTTTACACACATGTTGAATAAAATTTTTGATAATATCACGGTCAAAGATTAATGTTCTGTCAATACAAATGATATTTTGGGAAATGTTAGTGTTTTTTAAGAGTTCATGTTGTTGATGTATAATTATTATTCTATTATTATATCGACCTATCATGATGTGTATATTTAAAATAAAATAAAATATGTGCACACATGTATATAATTAAATGTTAACAAATTCCACTTCCTTCCGGTGTTTTCGTAATGGAGTCACCCTTTTCTTCCCTGTTAGGAGATGTGCCAAATAATCCATTGTCACAAGTATTCAATTTTTCATTTATGTTTCAAGTTATAAATTGAAGTGCAAGTTTCATTAACAAATGAGATATATCTTGAGTTATTTTACAGTTTTAAAATTTTTGAATTTTAGGTTTATGGAAATGATTTATGTTCTCTTAAGAACTTTAGCAATGGAGTTGATGATGGGGATAGGAACATCAAAAAAATTTGAAGAAGTTTTTTAACATTTTTTTTAATATTATTGCATTAGTTTATGCATTTTCATTTGAAATTTTTTAAAATTTTAATACACACACACACACAGACACACACTTGTACATGTATATTGTACAGTTTATCATGGAGGATGCATTGATGCAGGGCCAACACGGGACAATGGAGGGGGAACTACATGAGGTATTGCATGAATTTTTATTTTTTTTTTCATTTTGTTTGTTTTAATGAAGTTTTACATTTTCATTCAATTTTGAAACATTAAATTTTAATATATATGTATATGTATATGTATATGTATATGTATATGTATATGTATATATATATATATATATATATATATATATATATATATATATATATACATATACATATACATATACATATACATATACATATATATTAAAATTTAATGTTTCAAAATTGAATGAAAATGTAAAACTTCATTAAAACAAACAAAATGAAAAAAAAAAAAAAAATTCATATACATATACATATATATATATATATATATATATATATATATATATATATATATATATATATATATATACGCAAAGCTAAGGGCCAACACGGGACAATGGAGGGGGAACTACATGAAATATTGCATGAAATTTTAAATTTTTTTTTTCACTTTGTTTTTTTATGAAGTTCTACATTCTCATTCAATTTTAAAACATTAAATTTTAATTTTAATACATGTACATAAATTTCTTATACATGTGTATATATATGCAATTACACGTGTAGGTAGCCCATTTTTCAGATGATAGCACAAGGTGGCTGTTGGAAAATACATTTCAGTCAAATTCTCTATTTAATTGATGCACACAACATTTTATTTGATCTACTTTTTATAGTACATGTTATGTTTAATTTTCTATATAACTTGATACTTGTAACACTTATACATTTTTATATTTACTTTTATTGAATGATATAAATTTTGGACATATTTTAAATTTTAGATAGTTGAACTATATTTACTTTTATTGAATGATTTTAAATTTTGGATAGCTGTTACATTTGGCATTTGATCACATGTTGTTATAATGGTAACTTAGATGATCTTAGCTTATGTTTTTTTTTTAAACTTGTTGTTTTGTCACTTGTTATTTAAAATGAATCTAGATTGAAGTTTAAAATTACAAAATGCATGTGGTATATGTTATGCATTTGAACATGTGTGAATGTTATATAACCAGCCTAGATCCATCTAACTCTGGATCTATCATGCGCCGAGAGGGATCAAATCTCTCGAGGTGCAAACCTATTTTTTGAGTGCAAAACTTGAGGAAAGGTTTGCACCTTGAGAGATTTGATCCCTCTCGGTGCATGATAGATCCAAAGTTAGATGGATCTAGGTTGGTTCCAGTCGGAGGCATCAACGTCACATTTTTCAGATTATTAAAATTTTTGTATATTTTTGAGATGTAAGATGGATCTAGGCTGGTTTCAGTCGTGTGATGCCAAGGAAAATCTATCAAAGGTATGATTAATTTTATCAGTAATATGTAAATATATCAAATATTAATATAATCATTTTAAATATGCTAAATATTTATGAGATTAACTTGGTCATTTTAATTTTAAATTTTCTTAGTTACCTCAGTTCGTTGAGATGATAATTATTGTTAATAACTATAATGATGAAAAATGATGAAATAATTTTTTTAAATGCAAAGTGACAATAATAGTGTTGAAAGATAGAAAATGTGAACAATAAGAACGTACTCATGTTACAATCAATCTCAAACTATTTTCTTCTACTATTCTTATTTCCTCCCCTGTTAGTTTTGTTATCTTTTCATATCGATTATATGAAAAAGAAAATTTAAATCGTAAACCATTTAAATCTTTAGCTCGATCTGTTGTAGTAAACATGATACCCTTGTCTCTCTTGCTCTCCAATATTAATAGCTTAAATTACTATAACACAAAAATCAATCTACATTGTTAAAAAAAAATTGTGCGACACTAAAATCAATGCATATTGTTAATCCAATCACTTTAATATTAATGTACCGTCATATATCCAATTACATCAAATCATAAATCAAAATATACATTGAAATCAATGCATTTAATGCAAGCAATCAAATTAGATTAGAAAATAACTTCTACATTGAAATCAATGCACCTAATGCAATCAATCAAATAAGATTAGAAACCAACATCTACACTGAAATCAATGCATTTACTCAAAACAATCAAATAGGATTAGAAATCGCCATCTACACTGAAATCAATGCATTTAGCGCAAACAATAAAATAGTATTAGGAATAATCTATATTGAAATCAATGCATCTAGTGCAAGCAATCAAACATAATTATAAATCGACGTCTAAATTGAAATCAACACATCCAGTGCAAGCAATCAAATAGTATTAGGAATCATCACCTACAATGAAATCAATGCATCTAGTGCAAGTAATCATATATCATTATAAATAAATATCTACACTAAAATTGATGCATCTAGTGAAAATAATCAAATAGGATTATAAATCACCATCTCCACTTAAATCAATCCATCTAGTGCAAGAAATATTCTTCCCTCTTTCCACCCTCCATCCATATCTATATCCCCATCCATCTCTTTTTTTTTGTCTCTATCTCACCCCCTTAAACACACACGCTCTCACACTCCATATATATCATTCTATTTGTCGATCACCCTCTCTCCCCATCTCTCTCTTCTTCCCTCTCTTCCCCTTCTCTCCCTCTCCCCCGCTAATATCTCTCTTTCCTCCTTTTTTCCTCTCTCTCTCTCTTTCCATATTCCTTATCACTCACTCTCTCTCTCTCTCTCTAGGAACCAACATCTACACTGAAATCAATGCATTTACTCAAAGAAATCAAATAGGATTAGAAATCGCCATCTACATTGAAATCAATGAATTTAGTGCAAACAATCAAATAGGATTAGAAATCATCTACATTGAAATTAAGTCATCCAGTGCAAGTAATCAAATATAATTATAAATTGACATCTACATTGAAATCAACACATTCAGTGCAAACAATCAAATTGTATTATAAATCACCACCTACACTGAAATCAATGCATCTAGTGCAAGTAATCAAATATCATTAGAAATAAATATCTACACTAAAATCGATGCATCTAGTGCAAATAATCAAATAGGATTAGAAATCACCATCTCCACTTATATCAATCTATCTAGTGCGAGATATATTCCTCCCTCTCTCCACCCTCCATCCATATCTATATCCCCCTCCATCTATTCTTTTTTGTCTCTCTATCTCACCCCCCTAAACACGCGCGCTCTCGTACACCATATATATCAATCTCTTTTTCAATCACCCCCTCTCCCCATCTCTCTCTTCTTCCCTCTCTTCACCTTCCATCTATATCTCTATCTTTCCCTTCTCTCCCTCTCCCCCATTAATATCTCTCTTTCCTCCTTTTGTCATCTCTCCCTCTCTCTCCATCTTCCTTATCACTCTCTCTCACTCTCTCTCTCTCTCTCTAGAAACCAACATCTACACTAAAATCAATGCATTTACTCAAATAAATCAAATAGGATTAGAAATCACCATCTACACTGAAATCAATTCATTTAGTGAAAACAATCAAATAGGATTAGAAATCATCTACATTGAAACCAATTCATCTAGTGCAAGTAATCAAATATAATTATAAATCAACATCTAAATTGAAATCAAAAAATTCAGTGCAAGAAATCAAATTGTATTAGAAATCACCACATACACTGAAATCAATGCAAGTAATCAAATATCATTAGAAATAAATATCTACACTAAAATCGATGCATATAGTGAAAATAATCAAATAGGATTATAAATCACCATCTCCACTTATATCAATCCATCTAGTGTGAGAAATATTCTTCCCTCTCTCCACCCTACATCCATATCTATATCCCCCTCCATCTCTTATTTTCTGTCTCTCTATCTCACCCTCCTAAACACACACATATATCACTCTCTTTGTCAAACCCCTCCTCTCCCCATCTCTCTCTTCTTCCCTCTTTTCACCTTCCATCTATATCTCTATCTTACCCCTCTCTCCCTCTCTCTCCATCTTCCTTATCACTCTCTCTCTCTCTCTCTCCACCTTTCTCTCTCTATTTCTTTCTTCTTACCTCTCTCCTCCTCCCCCTCCAAGTCCATCTCTCTTTCCCTCCCTCTCTCCACTCTCTCACATCCTCTCTCTTCCTTCCTCTCTTTCCCTTTCTCTCCCATCTCTCTCTCTCCCTCTCTCTCTCTCTTCACCCACCAACTATGTTACTATATCCCTCCCTCTCTCCTTATATCTCCTTCTCCCCCCTTATCTCCATCTCTCCTTATTTGTCTCTTTATCTCAGCCCCAAACATACACGCTCTCTCTTTGTCTCTCCCTCGTCACTCCTTCTCTCTCTCAACTTCTCACATCCTCTCTCTTCCTTCCTTCTCTTTCCTTTCTCTCCCATCTCTCTCTCCCTCTCTCTCTCTCTCTCTTCACCCACCAACTATGTTACTATATCCCTCCCTCTCTCCCTATATCTCCTTCTCCCCCCTTATCTCCATCTCTCCTTATTTGTCTCTTTATCTCAGCCCCAAACATACACACTCTCTCTCTATCTCTCCCTTGTCACTCCTTCGCTCTCTCCACTCTCTCACATCCTCTCTCTTCCTTCCTCTCTTTCCCTTTCTCTCCCCTCTCTCTCTCTCTCTTCACCCACCAACTATGTTACTATATCCCTCCCTCTCTCCCTATACCTCCTTCTCCCCCCTTATCTCCATCTCCCCTTATTTGTCTCTTTATGTCAACCCCAAATATACACGCTCTCTCTCTCTGTCTCTCCCTTGTCACTCCTTCTCTCTCTCCACTTCTCACTCTCTATATTTCTTATTTCCTACATCTCTCCCCCTCCAACTCCATCTCTCTTATCGATCCCTCTCTCCTCCTCTCTCTCAAGTCCTCTCTCTCATCCTTCCTCTCTCTCTCTCCCCTAAATCCCTTTCTCTTCCCTGATCTCTCTCTCTCTCTCTCTCTCTCTCTCTCTCTCTCTCTCTCTCTCTAATACTCTCTCTTCCCCCATCACTCTCCTCCTCTCTCTCATCCTTCCTCTCTCTCCCTTTCTCTCCCACCTCTCTCTCTCTCTTTTCCCTCCAATCCTCTCTCTTCCCCCATATCTCTCTCTCTCTCTCTCTCTCTCTCTCTCTCTCTTCCCCCATCCTTTTCTTTCTCTCTCTCTTTCCACCCCTCTCTCTCTCCAACTACATTACTATATCCCTCCCTCTCTCCTTCTCACTTCTTCTCTCCCCCTTCTTTCCATACATCTTATTTTGTCTCTTTATCTCACCCCTAAACATACACACTCTCTCTCCATCTCTCCCTTATAACTCTCTCTCTCTCTTTCTTCTTAGTTATGTAAACTAATGAACATAAATATTTGTAAATATAAAGCAAATTATGGAGTAAATATGAAAAGAGGTTTTATTTACTTAACGTACCTCTAGTTTATTTATATTTATATTTATTTACCATACCCCTTTTCTTTACTATGGTATTTGGCCCATAGGCTTTTTATATAATTACATTTTTATTTATAATCCTATTTGATATATTTTTATTTATTTACCTTACCTCTTTATGCCTCTTTTATATTTATTTATTTACCATACCTCTTTATATATATTTTATATTTATTTATTTATTTATCATATTTTTTTATACCTCTTTTATATTTATTTATTTACCCATGGTATTTGGCCTATGGTATCAATATTAATTTGTCCCATGGTATTCTTCCCTTAGTCTTCATCTAAATAAAAACTCTTTTTAATTTTTTTTTAAATATAAAAAGGTTTATGGAATAAATATAAAAAGAATTTTTATTTATTTACAATACATCTAGTTTATATATTTTTTTATTTGTTTACCATAGCTCTGGAGTAAGTATAAATTCATTTTAAAAATATTTAATTAAAATAAATATTAAAAGATTTTGGATTTTGATTGTTTGTGTTGAATTAACTCTTTTCCTTTGATTTAGGAAATGGTATTGACTTTAGTAAAGAGTAAATATGTTTAAAATTTTACTTAATTTGGAAATTCAATGTGGTAATTTTTTTTGTTAAAGGTAAATTTATGATCCATTCAAATTCACGTATTTAATATCCATTCAAATTATATAAATAATACATAATTGTATTAGAAATTGATATATCTTCTAGTACAATGCAAATTTTTTTTTTTTTTTTTTTTTTAATTTAAAACTTAAGCCGACATTTTGTATGAGGACGTGACATACCTGACATCGGGGTCATATTGGGCTGTAGATGCGCCTCTCGGCACAATTAGGTGCAAATGTCTATTAAAGGTGATATTTAGATACATTTTGCATGATCACGTGTCATTTAAAACAAGCATAGATGGTTTTACATATTTAAGTTCATGAATATGTAACAATGATTGAAATACATTTGCATTTAGTTGTTACATTTTGCATACATGATCACATGTTGTTATAAAGTTAACTTAGATTCAATCTTAGATTATGTTTTGTTTTTAAAAATAAAGTTGTTTTGTCATTTTTTATTTAAAATGAATCTATATTGAAATTGCAAATTAAAAAAACACATGTGGTACATGTTATGCATTTTAACATGTATGAATATTATATAATTAGGATGTCTAGTAAAAGTGATATTTAGATACATTTTGCATGATCATGTATCATTCAAAGAAATCATATATGTTTTTACATATTTAAGTTCATGAATATGTAACAATTATTGAAGTACATTTGCATTTAGTTGTTACAATTTGCATACATGATCACATGTTTTTATAATGTTAACTTAGATGACCTTAGATTATGTTTGTTTTTAAAACTCAATTTTTTTTGTCACTTGTTATTTAAAATCAATCTAGATTAAAATTGCAAATTACAAAACACATATGGTACATGTTATGAATTTGAACATGTGTGAATGTTATATAATTAGGATGTCTCTTAAAGGTGATATTTAGGTACATTTTGCGTGATCATGTGCCATTTAAAATAGAATAGATGGTTTTACATATTTAAGTTAATGAATATGTAACAATGATTGAAGTATATTTGCATTTAGTTGTTACATTTTGAATATGATCACATGTGGTTATAATGTTAACTTAGATGATCTTAGATTATGTTTTGTTTTTAAAACCTGTTGTTTCGTTTCTTGTTATTTAAAATGAATCTACATTGAAATTGCAACTTACAAAATATATGTGGTACATGTTATGCATTTGAACATGTGTGAATTTTATATAATTATATGTAGATGTCTATTAAAGGTGATAGTTAACTTTTAATATAAAGTTGTAAATGAACATGTGCATAAACATATAAGTTATAAAACATGACCATGTACAATTTGCATGGTGTGAGTGTGGCTTGATGCTTTTAAAGGTTAAATACATATATTTAAGTTCATGAATATGTAGCAATGAAAGAAAATTTGCATTTAATTCATACATTTTACATTTGAAATCATTCTTAAAATGTTAATATACAATACATATAGATACATCTAAAAAAAATCATAAAATTCTAGGTGTACATAAATGTGTCTAAAACAATCATAAAATTTTAAAATTGCATAAAAAATATGCTATAAAACATTTTGCATTAATTTACATAGAAAGGCTACTATGGATGTCAGCTGATAGTTAACTTCTAATATAATAAAAATGGAATTTACAAAACATGGTACACATTTTCATTTGATTGAAAATTATAATTTACTTTAGATGTCTAAAACAATCATAACTTAAAATTTGCATTATATCAAATATGTTAGATACATACATTTTGCAATAATGACATAAAATTAACTAGTTCATACCAAAGAATGTATGAAATCATTTAAGACCAGAGAATGTATCTGTGTGTACATGTATAAATTACTTGTTGTGTGCATGTGCAAACACAATATCAATATAATCAAATCTTCAATACACTTGTACATAACACACACTATAAATATAACTTCAAGTATATTAATACATTATAGAATGTACAACTTAAGAATGCACAAAAAAAAGGCTAACAATTTGTACTTGAATTGTAAGTTCCCAAAGATGAATCCAAGGAGAAGAAATTGTTGGGCAGTTCAATAAAAAAATTCCATTGGAATGCCATCCTCAAAGATCCGTTCAGGGTCAGATTTTGAGCTTTTTCATTTGTTAACTTTAAATATTTTCTTTGATTGAACTTCTATCAAATTTATGCGCACTACACACACCAAGTGACTATATTGACAACTTATGACATCGAGTTCATAGTCTTGAAAGTAAAAAATATTCTGACTTTGATGAGTTTGTTGGAAAAAAACAACCTTTTAGTATAATAGACACTATGTCATATATAAACTCGTTATCATCATAGTCTTCCAATAATTTCATCTTTTGTTCAGTGCAACGTATCAAATAATACTTGACATTTTCTACATTGTTAGTAGGTGCAACTAAAACAAAAACATCTCATGCACAATAAAACAAGTACATAAATTTAGATCACAATTAACATGAAAAATAACTTTAAAATTTACATGTGTACTTGATTTTATTATTTAATTCCGGATCTCTATAATTTGAATGCAATGTAAATGTTACCTTATCTAACAAGATCAGAAACTCGATCACCTTCAATTGATATTATAGTCTCCTCTGATTGCATCTCTTCAAAGTTTGCAACAGACATTTTCCATTTGTATTTAGTTATGTATGTTGCCAATATTTTACATACATATTGTTTTCACAAACATCATTGGATTCTATGTCATCTATGGAAGCCTGACAAAAACAAGAATACGTTATTTTATCAAATGCAAACACATTCGCAAGCCATTTTTGGCGCAAGCCTATTTTTAGAATATGTCTATTTTTAGACATGGTGATCATATTTCAGAAGTTGTAGGATGCTATTTGTGGATGGTTGGTCATGTTGGAAAAATAGATGAAATTCTATTTTTAGAATATTGGGCGAAGTCTATTTATAGATCGTCAATCTAAAAATAGAAGTATCGATTACTATTAGCTCTTAATAATAATCCAACAATAAACAACAATTTATTCTCTTGGAGCACTTAGTTTCAGTGCACAGATTTGGCAAATCAGTGGGCTAAAGGAATTAGAAAATTCCTAGGGTTTACTGGTGGTTCATGCATGGAGGACTCAGTTATAATTGAAGTGGCAAAGTTATGACAGAGTTGGAAGAGTAGTTCATGGATTTGTATTCAGTTTAATTCAGTTAAAGTGAGTTGGACTTAGTTGAGCTAGTTGTATCTAGTCTAACTGAATGATACACTAGTGAGAGTTGAGTGAATTAATTAGTTGATTAATTCAAAAATGATAACTCATTAATCAACTGAACAATACAACAATTAAATACAATGCGTGTCAGTTCCAATGGAGACCCAATGGAGAGATAGGTGAAAGGGCAAGATGGACTATCTATTGTGACTATAGTGATGAATTTATTGCACCACACACACATTAGAGTTTCCAATGAGGATTATGCAGTCAAGGCAAGGGTAATTTGAATTCATTCAGATCTATTCTTCAGCAGGGATTGCGCAGTGGAGGCAGGCTAGCAGGTGGCAAGAAATTGGTGCATGGATTTGCAGATTTCTTCTTGTTAGTGTGTGACGATTGATTTTACTCAGAGCTTGATGTACTAAGCTTTGTATGAGATTGTTACATGATATCCATGATACATAATATATGATAGTTGGGGTTTTCAGCTTCAGGCTTTCCCGTTAAACAATTATGTTATGTGCAATTATTTTTATTTATGCTTCACATGTGTTTGCAATTAATTTTTTGCAAAATATTAACAGTGGAATGATTCTATATTTTGCAAGAAGTTAAATATTGTGAGATCAAGGGAATCTGGATGTATGCATGGTTAGTGTATACTGATTTCTACATAATGCACCATTGAACAACTTGTTCAGTTAAGAGAAGTCAGTTTTCATAGTGGTCCATTTGATATCTTCGAGGTGCTAATTTTATACATGCCCCTGCACCATCATGTTATCCTTTTCCATGACCAGTCTCAAGGAAATTCCAACAATGTTTAATGCGTGTTTTCATATGAAGACGACAAAAAAAAAGAATGATCATGAATATTTGAATTGACCTACGCATCCATCTGACCATATCCAATGTTCATTGAATTTTATTCCATTACCTTTCAATGAGTCATAAATATTATCAAAGCAATGTTGTAAAAAATGTATATAATGTGTACAATCATCATTGATATAAAAGTGATATTCTTTAATAACATGTCGATTTTCATTGGTGCTTTCTAAATGATCAACATTTTTTTCAGCATGTCTATATAGAATATGGAAAATCATAGAGACTTAGTCAGAATGATATTATTCACTCCGTATTTCATTTTGTGCAACAAATGTGTAATTCTATGCAAAATCAACTATTGACAAAATTGTCCCTGGTGGAAAAAATTCATGGGATTTTTTGAATTTCAAGTCTTGCCATCGAGCTCTATGGGAATGCTTGGTGTATTTATAAATTTCTGCCTCAAAATTTCTCAAAAAATCCATCACAAAAAATCCTTCTTGTAAATCAATACTTTTAGCACTTGTAGTACTACTTGAACTAATTGATGTATGAATATATTCATATCTCTTCCATTTCACTTTTATGTTGGACAATGATTGATCATTTATGTCAATAGGATATTTGCTGTGAAATAAAGTCAAACTTACACAATGATTACATTTTTTACCACCAACACAATTCTTTTGGTAAAATAATTCATGGCTTTATCTTGCATATAAAATTTGGGATATGAAATCATGTATAATGGAAGGAGGAGGTGAATTTTCCAAAAAGTTTTACCAAAATTAAGGAATGTGTCATAATATAATTGAAATTCCACATGATAACGATAACAAAAACTGTCACGTACAGTTATAGGTTTAACATACCATGGTTTTTGTTGCACAAAAGCATTTATTGAGACATTAATTCCATGATTCTCTTCTATGAACTTATTGAACAACTCTATCTGAGTGGTGACCTAGATATTTTTTGCATGTTCTTCGTACTGATTTCATGCTATTCTTTGCCACATCACATCCCTTGATTTTGGTGAAACACGTCAATTTTTCATCCAATATTCATATATTATTTTTTTAACATCTTCTCCAAGTATATATTTGTATGGTTTCCTACAAATAACTCTTCAACAAGCAAGCTCATCATTTACATCTATTTGCAATCAGAATTTTTGATGTTTGTGCAATGTTTTTCATCACGTCCCTAATGATTATGCCATAGATTTTACGAAACGATGTTCTTTAGTACTTGATGAAACCACTTCCATTTGTATTGCTCTACATGCATCTAATTCAATTTTATTTCTAGATATTCCAATTGACTTTAGAGCACTATTTATATTTTGTACCACATTTTTCTTCATTTTTTTTTATCTTCCGTTGATTTACAAATACCCAATACAGTCGTAGCTTCTTTTAATTTCTTCGATGTTAAGAGAATTATCAAAATTGGGGCTTGAACTGCCACATTTTCATCGTTGAAGAACATATCAATAATGCGCTTAACATGATATTGTATAACATGGTCAGCTTTTTTATCTCCATATGTGTCAGTGTCAACATTTTCTAACATCTCATCATCATTATTGATTTCATCTGTACATATGAGAATTAAATGTACAAAATGAGTTTAAATATTCAATAAATAGTTAAATTAAAAAATAGCACTTTAATGAAATTGAAAAATTAATAAATATGTATAATTTCAATAATACACATGACATATATATACATACCTGGTGATTCAATTTCTTTAGTTGGATTTCTTTCAACATTTTCAACATCTTCAATCATTGCTTCATTATCTTTTTCACTTTCTCTTTCAAAATTTTCTATCTCATCATCAATGTTATGGGGAATATCTCTCTCTATTTACATTGCAAAATATTTTTCAAATTATTTCATCAAATTAAAATTAAGTTTCTCAATGCACTAGTTAAATTTTAAATATCATTTATAATTTTTACATTTACATACATGCTTCAACTTCTAGTGGAGGTTTATTTTCCCTTTCAATATTTGAGCATTGTTCTCTCCTTTTTTTGCGATATTCTCTCCCGTATTCTCTACGAGCCTCAAGGTTTCTTGTTTGATCATATTTTCTCTTTCAATTTGTTTGATTTCCCATGATAATTTAGTATGAAGCTCAAGAAAGTTCCTTCAAAATCCTGCAAAAAAACTCACTATCAAAATTTTGACAAAAAATCACTTTGAAAAATCATCACAAAAGATTTAATTTAAAAAAATCTCAATTTAAAAATTTTGCACAAAAGACATACTTCAACCCAAAACACTTACTTTAAAAAAAAGTCGCTTTAAAAATTCAGCTAGAAAAATGTCTTTTAAAAATGAAGCTCAAAATATTTCCTTCAAAGTCCTTTAAAAAAATCTCACTTTAAAAATTTAGACAAAAACTCACTTAAAAAAAACATCATAAAAGATTTACTTCAACCCAAAACACTTACTCTAAAAAAATGTCACTTTAAAAAATACACCAAAAAAATGTCCTTTGAAAATTCAGCCCAAAATGTTTCCTTTGAAAATTTAGCCCAAAATTTTCCTTTCAAAACCCAAAAAATATCCTTTGCAAGTTCAGTTCAAATAAACAAACGTGCAAAAGTAATGTTTCTGTTTTTGGCTATTTATAGAGTTGCGAAATTTGTTTTTTTAAGGGGCTTTATCAAATTTTATCCGGTCAACGGAATTTACAATCAAAAGTTCAACCGAACATTGTTTGTCATTAAAATTAATGGGACGGTGCACTGATAAAAGTTTGGGCGAACTATTACAAAATTTATGCCGAACTAAAACATATGAAACTGCGATGCAACTCAGCTCTGTACACATTTCTTCAACTTTGGAATGGTTAAACTCCATCAAATTTTATGAATTAACTTTCGGAACTAAGACTAGCATTTGCAGAATTCAATCTACTTTTAGCAGATATAACTTTTATGGAATTCCATAGATATTTACTAATTTTAATTAATTTTCTAATAAAATAGGTGCAAAAAATTTATGAAGGTCATTATGATTCAGTGAAATCAAAATTTTGTATCTCCCAAAATACATTGTAAAAAAATTTGAAAATTTTATGGTGCATTACATTGGTCCGTCCTCTATAATGGGTAGTTTTTATATTTTTAGTTTATCACTAATATGTTGAGAAAATTGACGTCGACCGAAACATATTAAAAATATGCAGTTTTTTCATATTAGTTCAGTTCAAAAAATTCTAGTAATTATGATATGCATCAGTTGGTTTCGTAAATATAACGACACTGAAGTAGAATCTGTCTAGATTATTGGAACACATTTTTTTTCTCAAAAACACCAAGTTATCAAAGAATACACTAGCACTACCCAACATGAATTCTTATGAATCCCTTGATTGTTAAAGAACACACACTCAAAGAATTGTTAAGTTAACATATCAAATGTGAATAAAAAATTTCCAAAAAATAATTAATAGAAAGCTAATAAAAGTTTTGACAAGTATTATTTTTATCATAAAATGAAATTCTTAATAGAAAAATTGTTTTGGCTTGCAGAAAGTTGAAGAACTTGTAAAGATGATATTTTTTTCTCAAAAAGGGCAAAAAGTGTAACCCAACTTCACATTTTCACCAAACTTTATCCATAGAATTTGCGAGAAACAAGTTGTAACTACAATATATTCTTCTTCAACAATTGATAAAGAAATGGAGGCTTGTTTCTTACTGATCGAGGACAATAAGAAGTTTCCAAAAAATAATGTTGCACTTGATGTGCTCTTCCTGTCATCAATACTGTGCCTTCCCAATAAACACCAGTATAGGCCTTCAACTTAAACTCTCTGCTTTTAGCATACCACGGTCCACAATTAGTTGTTTCTTGAAGATATTTGAAAATCCTTTTAACAATGATGACATGAATTTCATGAGGGAAAGCTTGAAATCTGGCCACAAGACCCACTTCTTGCATGATGTTTGATTGCGATGTGTGAGATATAGCAAGCTTCCTATCATGTATCTATACTCAGTCTGATTTATCAACGATGTCTCATATTATTTTCACAATTTGCAGCCTGTAACCATAGGTGTGCTAACTGGCTTGCAATCTTCTAGCCCAAACTTATTCAAAGTTTATTGTAGGTACTTCGATTGGGAGATAGACACCCAATTTTTTGATTGATAAATTTGCAATCCTAAGAAGAAATGCAAATCTCCAATCACAGACATCTAAAACTATTTTTGGATATTGTTTGTGAATTGATTTCCTGTTTGTTCCAAGTCACTGCCAAATACTATGCCATCCACATATACTACTACAATTATTAGATGTCATCTTCAGGCGTTATGTATATATTATTATCTATAGTACCTTTCTTAAAGCCTTGTTTTTGAAGGTATCGATCCAGTCTTGCATACCAGGCCCTAGGAGCCTGTTTGACTCCATATAAGGCCTTCTTCAGTTTGCACACGAACCCTTTATCTTCGGTGAACATGAATCCTTTTGGTTGATCAATATAAACTTCTTCTTCCAAATATCAATTAAGAAATATAGACTTCACATCCATGTGATATACATTGATGTGCTTATGACTGGAAAAAGCATGAAACATTCTGATATCTTCCAATCTCACTACTGGAGAAAAGGTTTCCTCGAAATATATCCCCTCTATCTAGGCATAGCCTTTGCAGACCAAATGAGCCTTGTTCCTAATTACTTGGCCCTATTCATTTAGATTTTTTTTGAAAACCCATTTTGTTCCTATGAAAATTTTCTCTTTGGGTCTTGGAACAACCTCCCAACTGTCATTCTTCCCAATTTTGTCAATTTCTTCATTCATAGCTCTCACCTAGAACTTGAACTCACTTTCCTGGCTGAGTTTTTTAGGCTCTATCTGAGATAGCAGAGCAAGATTTGCACAACTTGGACTGCCAACAAATTTCCTCCTGGTCTGAACACCTAGTCTTTGATCTCAAAGAATTTGACCCTTGGGGTGTTCTTTCTGTTCATACCTGGAAGGTGTTTGGGGCCTTGTAGTTGTTCTCATTTCCACGTATTCATTATCTAGTCGGTTTCATATTCATATGAGGGCCTAATGTCAGAACTCTCTTCTCCATCTGAGTTCATGTTTCCTTTAGAGGACTGAGGTTGCGAAGTTATTTCATGTAATACTACATCAATGCAATCATAAACCCTCTTTTCTTTTTTATTGTAACACTTGTATCATTTACTTCAAGCAGAGTACCCAAGTAATATACCCTCATCAATGTGAGAATCAAATTTTCCTACATTTTTACCATTCCTTTTGATAAATCATGTTCTCCCAAACACCTTTTAGTGTTTAACTGATGTAGGCCTTCCCTTCCACAACTCACAGAGAGTTTTATCACTATTATGACTGAGTTGTGTTTTGTTTGATAAGTATGCTACTACTTGTGTTTCTTCTCCCCAAAATATGTGAGGTACATCTTCTTCATCCATCACAGCTATGGCCATTTCCTAAAGTGTTCTATTCTTTCTCTCAACTACTCCATTTTGTTGTGGATTTTTAACAATAGAATATTGCTTCCTTATTCCATGCCCTTCACAAATTCTTCAAACTCTCTTGAAGTGTACTCTCCTCCTCTATATGATCTTAAGGATTTGATCTTTAGATATTTCTCATTTCTACTCGAGCTTTAAATTTCTTGAAATTTTTAAACACTTTTGATTTATTTTTTTAAGAGCACAATCCAAGTGGCCCTGGTAAAGTTGTAAATAAGCATCATAAAATAACTTTCTCCTCTTGGTATTTTTGCTCTAGTTGGGCTATAGATATCTGTTTGAATTAGCTTTAGTGGTCTGGATTAAGTTAACTCTTTTGTCTTGAAATGAGTTATAGTATTCTTACCAAATGACATGACTTGAAGATTGAATTATACAGCCTTGATAGTCTTGGAAAACCTCTCACAACTCCCAACTTGTTGACACTTATCAAAGTATAAAAATTCATATGACCAAGTATCTTATGTCATAATCGGGCTTCACTCTACTTGATGAAATAGCATCTTACTATGGATTCATTAAACACATATACATTATTATGAGTTCTGATCACCTTTCCCCCCCATATTTCCATTTTCTTCATTTCGAATCTCACAGTTCTTGGATCAAAAGGTCACATTAAAGCCGTTATCACACATATGAATTACACTAAGAAATTTGTGCTTGAGTCCTTCTACATACAACACATTTTGGGCTGTAGTCATGTCATCATGACTGACTATACCCTTACCCTTAATTCTTGCTAGGGAATTGTTGCCGAAAGTGACATTGTTTCCTCTGTCCTTTTATTTTAGTACCAAAATTTATCTCTTATCTCCAGTCAAATTCTTACAGAAAATACTATCCACATAACATATGTTTTATTGATTATGTGTTGAAAGAGAAAGTCCACATTCCATTTTCTTTCCAAATTTTCATTTCCAATTCTCCTTATCCTTTCGAAAATTTGGTTGCCAGGTGTTCTGTTATGAAACCACACTACAAGAAAAAAGCACATTGGTGAGGGTCATGCTTGTGACATACCTTTAAGGTCCATCACCAATGTCACATATGGTGACGGTCATTAAAAAACCATCACTGTAAGTGTATATAGTGATGGTCCTTTATGGTTCGTCACCAAAGACATTTTCAATGACAGTTTTGGTGAGGGTCGTTAAAGGCCCATCACTAATTCTCTCTTTGGTGACACTTCTAGTGACAAACTTTTAATGACCATCACCAATTCTCTTTTTGTTACTTTTGGTGACGGTCAAAAAATGTCCGTCATCATTGATCACTAAAAACAGTCACTGTAAGTGTATATAGTGATGGTCCTTTATGGTCCGTCACTAAAGACATTTCACTTTTGGTGAGGGTTGTTAAAGGCCCATCACTAATTCTCTCTTTGGTGACACTTCTAGTGACGAACTTTTAATGACCCTCACCAATGCTCTTTTTGTTACTTTTGGCGACGATCAAAAAATGTCTGTCATCATTTATCATTCCAATGAGTTTTTGATGATGCTATGTGTCTGTTAATATATTTTTTGTCAAAATATAACGATTTAATACCATTATTGCTGAGCATTTTTTATAATATGTCCAAGGCCATAGTGGTTAGGGTCAGTCAATTTTTTAAGAAGTAATAAGTGTGTATCATTTCCCTCAAGTAATGACTAGTCAAATAGAGATTTCCTATGAGTCAACACATGATTCATATCTATTAAGTTTATTATCTAGAAAATTCCATTTAGACAAAGTTCCACTATTGTGTGTACGAAACATATTATTTAATACATAATCGAGCTCTGAAAATTCTATTAATGAGAAAGACCTAACAATCCTCAACAATCTAGGCACACCTTAAATTAATGCTTTGGCACACACTAACATTTCTTATTACCCCACATGTCTTGGAAAATATTTGTACCTAGAACATCTTGTGATGACATTGACGCCCAAGCACATGGTGGCATGCGCTAGCACAACATGGAACTCTCCTAGCATGTGTTGGCATGCTGCATATAGTCCCTAGCATGCCCTGGAACACCCTGGTTGAATACATTGACATACATTAGCAATTGGCACACAATGCCACTTGGCATGTATTGGGACCTGTTATTAGTATGCCTAGCATGCCCCTTTTCAAAAAGATAAAGTCCTGACTTATTAACCCTCTTATTGGTTATTCCTTTTGTTGCCTTGACACATATTGATATACCCTGGCACCCTGCGCCACATCCTTAGCACCTAGCATGTATTGGCATATCTTGGCACTATTAATTGGCATATGATATAATTAGCACACCCTAGAAATCCCAAGCACACTTTGGGAATTCTTAACATGCCTTGATATTCCCTAGCATGCCTTACTAATGCTTAGCATACCTTGTCACTCCCTCCTTGGCATGACAACTAACATTGACCATTAACACTAGTCTCTGGCAGTACACATTCCTCATATTCATTAACTTCCATGAATTGTTACCTAGTGCTCCCTTAATGTTTTTTCTTAGTACTCCTTAACACTCATCAACATGAATTATCACTCTCTAGCACACCTTAGCACTCTTCAATATTCCCTTCCACTTCATAACATGCATAACATTAGTCCCTGACACATATTGGTGCTTGGCACGTGTTAGCGATTGGAAATTCTTAGCATGTATGGAATACGTTGAGATGCCTTGGTATGATTTAGCATGGTTTAATATTAAATTTATTTGCGATGATCAATTTTTGGAAAGTAGATGAGAATCAACAAAAGAATACTTGGTACCCAGAATGCACTAATACTTTGCACTTGGAACCTATTGTCGCCTAGTGTTAGTGTACCTAACATGCCCCTCTTGGAAAAGGTAATCGATGACTTATTAACCCTCTTATGTGTTCATTTCCTTGTAGTTTAACTTTTTTCTCTCTTTTGTTGTCTTGAAAGTCCCTGACACACATTGACACACTCTTGCACATCTTGGCATGCCTTATCACTTGGCACATCTTAGCATGTTTGACATGTATTCCCACTAGCTGGCACATCAAGGGGGTGAAGAGAGATTTAGTCCTAAATTAGGTCAAGTATGAGGGCCGAGTAAGGGTTTCTAAAGGGAGGTCATGATCATCCTCCAAGAGCAAGATCATCATGTGAGGGTTCAAAAGAATGTTGCATACCTTAATGGTCAGTTTGCGCTAGGAAGTAGGATGGAATATTGTTGGTTCTCTTCTGGCAGATCAAGCTTAAGAGAGGTTTCTCATGAGAATCTGGGCATGTGATTTCAATGGTGTCTTTGTGTGAAGGCCACATCAAATTCTGAAATGTTGAAATTTGCAACAAGAAACAGTGAGATTGGAAAACATAAAGGAAAAAAAAAATTCACCCACACTGGTGAGGAATTTTGATGCACCAGGAGTGAGGAATGTGGGGCATCTAATTTATTTTTCCCTTAAATAAATTGGACAATAAATTGTAATTTCATCTCATAACAACTTGTGTCAGTTAATTAAGTCATGATGGCCAAGTTAGCTCAAGAAATTCGAGTTGAGGGTCTAATATGAGGCATCTAGAGGGATTCTAATATTTTTGGGGTCCAGTTGAAGTTGATGCATTAGTGGGGTGCAAGTGTAATTAACTCAATTAAATGAGTTAAAATCAGTTTAACTAGTTCTAACTAAGTGATGAGCTAGTGAGAGGTCCAGTGAATTAAATTAGATTTAATTCACAATGAGTGATCAATTAGATAACTGATAATTCACTATTAATAGTTGCATGCATGTCAGTTTCGAGGAATACCCAGTTGAGACAGAGGTTAAAGGGAACATAACTATCAGTTTTATTCAGAGAAAGTTTCCCATGTGCAATTATAAAGTCATTGGGATGCCATGATGGATTGCGCAATCAAGGAAGACTGATTTTCCTAATTAATAAGGAGTTAATTCCCTAGGAATTGCACGAGCAAGGCAGGTTGAAGTAAATATTATAATTGGCTAAGTAATAGACCAAGTTTGCCTAGATCAACGGGAGACAATTGACAGAGTGCTGGCGAATCTCATGAGAGATTAAGCATTGTATTGTTTCATGATTCCTTGACTTAATACACAATAGAGATAGAGGGGTTTTGATTAGTTTCTTTCCCCAAATACATCATGTTGTTGTGCAATTGATAATTTATTTCTCTTACTTATATATGATTGTGCGATTTTGTTTTGTTTCCGTAAATTGTAGGAAGGATTCAGTATCTTTTTTTAGTAGATTACAAGATCAGATTGAATCTCGTTGGTTAGATTTTCTACATGGTATCAGAGCAGGAATTTTTTGGGCGGTGAGTTTGTAGAGAATATTTGAATATTTTGGTGTAAAATTTTAGAAAACAAATAGAATATTTGGATTCCTTGTGAAAATCTACCCAAATGGAAAAATAATCAGTCAAATCGGAGCTCGGATGAGGGAGATATCATCGATTTAAAATCAACTCTTTTTTAGAAACTTTTTGCAACTTCAGGACAATTACACTGTGCGCGATTCAAGAACCTATATGCACTTGAGGTACTGGATGCATGCAAATCTTTTAGGAGAAAGGCAGAAGTTAGAGACTTGGTGGTTTAGATGGAGCATAAATTACCTCTCAACATGCATCCTCATGAGAAGCAGTCTCAGAAGGTTGTGGAGTAGCTACCACAATTGGAGAAGCAGAGAGGAGACCGAGTGGAAGTGTCCACTCAAGCAGAGACCTCCATGAGGGGGAAATTTCGAGCCAGATGGGAAGAGGGAGCAGCCATACCTTGAGGTGTAAGGTGGGGTTATGTGTATACATAATCCCGAGATAAGAAATTTGGGCAAGGTCCATTGAGATGGTGTGTCTCATGGATTGAACCTGGCTATGAGGAGCCTACAATACAGCAGTAGTAGGAAGGATCAGTTAGACTGATGTATTCAGATGTCAGCAAGAAAGAAATCATAGTGACAGATGTCAAATACTGGAGCACAAATAGAGTTAGCAATAGTTCAAAGGGCACAGATGCAGATGTCAGCAGCAGTGCAGAGAATCCAGTACTAGACAGGTGCAGTAGCTAGCATCAGTTAGAAGAGTCTAATGATAGATGCATTATACTGATTTAGTTGTTCAGAGGCTATTCAGTTTTAGGAGTTGCAGGTGCAAACAACACTAGAGAAGTGTAGCATGCAGAACATTCCAAAGGTACTGGATGGGGATAGATTGAATTCCTTTCTTGTTGAGAGGGAGTGTTGAAATTTGCAACAAGAAACAATCAAATTGGCGACTAGAAAGGACAAAAAAATTGCACCCACACTAGTGAGGAATTTTTATGTACCAGGAGTGAGGAATGTGAGGCGTCTAATTTATTTTTCCCTTAAATAAATTGGACAATAAATTGTAATTTCGTCTCATAACAACTTATGTCAATTAACTAAGTCATGGTGATTGATTTAGCTCAAGAAATTTGATTTAAGGTGATCGAGATGGATATTGGTGGCCACCTACCTATTCCACTTGGGCCCTCGCCGTTGTCTCTTTCATTTTTTCAGTTTCCTTAATTATAGCACAATTTACTATTTTTGTCAGTTTTTCGGGTCCTGAACTTTCGAAGCTGTTTTGAGGCCCCAAACGATGTTTTTTGGGCATGAAAGGTTTGGATATTTTATATAAATCATATTATTACTTGTATTCCTTGGAGAGATCTTTCTAACGAGGTATCATGTGCGTCAAAGGAAGATCATATGACCAAGTTACGACCCTGGGAAGTTGGCTGCCCAACTAACCCCAACGGGGCCCATAAAATCTTGGTGTTACATCTCCTCAGGATAGGGTTTTGGTTGTTTAGGGTTTTATCTTATTTTAAATACTTGATCGTTATTGTAACACAGTTTAGAGGAACATAACTATCAGTTGTATTTATAGAAAATTTCCCATGTGCAATTATAAAGTCATTGGGATGCCATGATGGATTGCGCAATCAAGGAAGGTTGATTTTCCTAATTAATATGGAGATAATTCCATAGGAATTGCATGTGCAAGGCAGGCTGAAGGAAGGCTAATAATTGGCTAAGTACTAGACCGATTTTTCCTAGATCAGCAAGAGACAATTGGCAGAGTGTTGGAGAATCTTAAGAGAGATTAAGCATTGTGTTGTTTCATGATTCCTTGAATTAATACAAAATAGAAATAGAGGGTTTTGAGCAGTTCTTCTCCAGATACATCTTGTGTTGTGCGATTAATAACTTGTTTCTCTTACTTATATGTGATTGTGCGACTATGTTTTGTTTCCACAAATTGTAGGAAGGATTCGGTATCTTGTTTTAGTACATGATTACAAGATCAGATTGAATCCCATTGGTTAGATTTTATACATGAAATAGAAGAGAGGGTTGATACCATCTTTCCTTGTGTTGGTTAGTAGGCCGCAAGGTCTGTGATAAAGACCAACATAAATGGAGGAGGGCTTGCACTGTAATTTAGAGCCATAACAGAAGTTGACGTAGGCGTAATATTGACCGAGTTAACCCTAGTTTGAGGGCCGACATTGAGATCTGAAGTTCATGTCAAGATTTAGTCAGAGAAATGCCCAGAATATATGGATCCATATGAGCTAGGTCGAGTCTCTTATGGAGGCAAGAGTCGTGTTTTTTCTATGTGTGGATAGCGTTTTTTCTACAACAATTAGAAGTACATAAGTATAATGCCCTAGTTAGGATAGTTTCCTAGCATGTTTAGTTCATAAGGTATGACCTTAATACTATGACAAATTTGTGTAGAAGAATATGGGTTGTGACCCTTAGAGCGAGGTTTATTTCTGCAATAAAGACCGCAGATCTGGAAGATGGTTTGCAGATTCAGTATGTGTGGAGACAACAGATCCAAAGGAGGGTGGAACCTGAGCAGAAGATTGAGCATGCAGAAGAAATGTGCCATATGAAGAATGGATTGACATGCAGAGGAGTTGGTTTTGGTGGGCTTTCCATAGAGTTTTAGACAAATATCTGAAGAAACCTATAAACAATTAGTAAATGGACTGTTAGTGGCTGATTTGTGACCCTAGTTCAATCATCTACAGATTTTTATAAGTATGATAAGAGGAGTATTTCATATTTGTTCATATATTGGACAACAAAGATAAATTTTCGATACGCAAGAATAGTTTAAAGGACTCAAACCATTGTTAGGTGGCAGATTTGAAGAGCCCTAGATGAAGACAATATTGTGGGCCCTAGATCAGTAAAAAGAATTGACTGTGGTTGGGCAGATTGATGGTAGGCCAAGTATAGTTGGAGGGTTGTTAGGTTACTATCAAAGAAGAGCCCTGACTCTTGTTCTAGTGAAGGACAACAAAATTGGTAGAAGGGCAGGTGTATAGGGCCTAAGGATGTGCAGACTTTGAAGGACTAAAGTAACATTCAAGTGGGCCAACCAACTAGCCCTAATTCACTATATTGTAGAGGATTGATTCAGTGAGAAGAAGGGCAGCCTCCATAGCCCTGGACTTCTCATCTTGGAGTTGTAGTATGGAAAAATTGAGCATGCCAAAGAGTTGTTCACAAATGGAATTGTGAACAACTTGTTACCACTCAAACTAGTAGTGGATCTAAAATGGGTTCCTAAGAGGGAAACTGCTAGGACAAGGGAAACGATGGAGGCTTAGCCCATTGTCACCATAGCTAAGGCTCCTTGCTCTTCATGGACTTTCACCGATGGGTGGAGTCCCAATAGTTTAGGAAGTCACTTGTAGAGTATAGGTCAATGAATAGGTGGAAAGTGACCCTCAAAACCCTTTCCCTAAGATAAAATAAAGAGTGGGACTTGCTTTCCTTTTAAGCAAGATAATTCTCTTCTAGGGAGAGAGGAGGGGGATTGAAGGGTTGAGCGAGAAGAATAAGACTTATGAAGGAAGTTTTCAATCCCTAAAATACTTTGGGAACTTGGATTCCCAAATGGTCCTTGATGAAAGGCCTTTAAAACCAAATGGGACCACACGGGGCCAAGTGGACCCAACCCAGGTTTGGGGATGGAATTTAACAACCAATGATGTTCCTATCCTGGATAAGGTGATGGGAAAGGATCAGACAAGTGTTTTTACTTCGATAGTTCAAATTGATCCTACTAGGTTCTATCCTTGAGAACACCTAGGTAAAACTTGATCCTAGAGCTAGGGCTTGAGGTATCCGGAGATTCCACTGTCGAAATTGGCCCATGTTCTGAGGAGAGTGAGGGCACCTAACAACACAGCTGCCTCTAGGAGATAGAAGTTTTCCTCTAGCTAGATTCCCGGGAAATTGTTGCCCTAGGTGACCTAATGGGGCTAGACCTAGGGAATGTGAAAATTTCTTAATCTAAGAAACCCTATTGCAGTATCTTGATTTACTTCTCCTACTAGAATTAAGTTACAACTTAATTTCTGAAATATTCAATAAATTAGGAAAATAAATATTAAATAAAACTAGCAACCTACACATATAGATCAAATACTGAATAACATGCTCATAGACAAAGTGACACATGGATTTTCTCGAAAAATATCCCTGGAAAAAACCCAATGTGGGAAAATTGGTGCAGCTAGCTCTGGAGGGTTTTCATTATTATGCAGAACCTAAGTACAACAATCCTACGCACCAAAACTGGTTCACCCAAAAGAGAAATAAAAATGACAGTAATACGCTGCTCTGAAACCCTCTACATTAGCCTAACTAGCCTGTGTCAGCCTCTGCGCTGCTCAGTAAGGTCCTACGTCACACTTGAACGGCTTACACTACCCCTGCGCTGCCATGACTGGGCCTGCGTGGCTCCTGCTGCCTCTGCGCTACCCCTGCTGAGCTCTAGCTGGACTGCATGGCTCCTGCTACCCCTGTTGCTCTGGTTGGCTGGAATGCTTAAGCAAAAAAAGCATAGCTAAGAAAGAAGGATCTGGCCAAAGGCAACGCATAACAGTTAGAAAAATTGAAGAAATGAAATGAAAGTAGATCAGTGTCCACAAATAAATGAAATAGCTCAATGGGACTAGAGAGTAAAATCTTTGACAACAGTAATATGTGCTTATAGAATCAGCTAAGAGAACAAAGGACACTAATTCATAAGGTTAAAATGTTGTATAATTTTTGGCACAAGAAAACTGTAGAATTGTTAGAGTAAATCTCTGCATGTACCATTAGTTGGTGACCATCGATAACCATTTCATTTCATCAAATACCCTGATGAATGGGCCTTACAAGCTATTTGTGTAGACAAACCCCACAGAAGTTGTGTGATGGAAAAATATTCACACTATATTGAAGAAAACACCTACCAAATAAGGATGACATTTCAAATGGGGCAAGAAACAATAGAGAGATATAAATTGAAAAAGTTAAAATGCTAGGGAAACATGAAAGCAACTAGGTAGCATGGTAGAAAGCACAACAAAGAAAATTATAAAAATGGAAAACCCTACAAATTAGCACCCATCCAAACATCACCACAATTTTTTCTTCAACTCTAAATCTCCAAATTCATCAAATTATATCCTATATTCAAACCTGATTCTCTCTGTTGGCCATTCTGAAGATAACGCTGAGAAATTACTACAGAACCATCACCTACATGTTGTCATGATCTTATTCTGTGACCAGACAACCTACTTTCGTGAAGACACGGAAAGGTAAAAACTCTCAGCCAAGATTTCCATACAGCCTAGGTTGAGCAACCACATATACAACACCATTTTTTTCTCTTCAGATTTGTAACTTAGAAGAGCTTTGTCTGACCACCTTCAGGTTGCTCCCAGAGTCACCCAGGCAAGCCCTCTCAACATCATCCTCTTCCATTTTTGTGTCACTATCTCCCTCTCTTACCCTTCTCTGCCTCTCTCACTCCTCTCCCTCTCTCTCTCACTTCCTTCTCTCCCCTCTCCTTCAATTTATCTCCATCTCTCCCTTGTGACTCCCCTTGTCTCGCCACCTCTATCAATCTATGTCTTTATTATTCCTTCTCATATATATCTATATTTAATATATATCATGACATATTGGGACCTACGATTGGGTTAATTATGCCTTGTTGGCAAGGTTAAAATGGTTAATCTTCAATAGACAAAATGTAGATCAAATATTTCATCAAAAAGAGGGAACCATACCCTATCTTCCAGGCTATGCCTATTAGTCACTTGGCCTCTTCTTGCTCTCACATGAATGTAGTCTTGCTTGACTGGTATAGAAGAAGGTTTCGCATTATCAACTATTCATTTGGGACAACTTTTATTTGTTTCAACACTACTACATTCTTCAAGCTTATCCATTAAACCATCTTAGTATTTTGTACTCTCTTCAAATTTGTAGTGATTTCCATTCCTCTCTGTCACATATGTTTCCTTGGTCTGTTAAGGGACAAGGTCGACAACATTAGGATGTTTTTGCAATAAACAATGGTATTTCCAGGACACAATAATGTGGAGAAAGAGTATAAGAGCCAAATTTCTCATGAATGTGGGACACTTGAACTTAAGATTTTCTAGAGTAGTCATGAGGTGCAGTTTGGTTATTAATACTTCATCAGATGGCCATTCTTAAGACTTAAATTGTGTGACAAAACTATGGCTGAGTTTGAAACTAAATATTGAACATACATTTGGTTTGATTGCAATAGACATTTTCATCAATAAATGTAAAGCAATGGCTAAAAAATACTATAAATTAATAAATAAAGAAGACATGGCAACAAGCAACAATACTTACAAAATTGTTACATTGAGATGCAAAGAATAAGCAACTATTGTGCACAAGCAGAGACCAATGAAACTATCATCTTAACCCCTAACCCCTTAAACACTAATTCCCAACCCCTAACCCATTTAACCCCATAAACCTGTAAACCACTGACCCAGTTAACCCCTAAACCATAAACCTCTAATCCCTTAACTCCTAACCCCTAAACCCTTAACCCCTAACCCATTTAACCCCCTAAACCCTAAACCTATAAACCCTTAACCCCTAACCCCTTAAACCCTAAACCTTTAAACCATTAACCGTAACCCCTTAAACCCTAATTCAGTTAAAGAAGTTCCCAGAATCTATGGGTCCATATGAGCTAGGTTGTGTCTCCTATGGAGGTAAGAGTTGTTATTTTTGCTATGGGTGAATAGGGTTTGTTCTAATACAATTTGAATAGAAGTATAATGTCGTAGTTAAGGATTTTTCCTAACATGTTCAATCCATAAGGTATGCCCTTAAGATTGTGACAAATATGTGTAGAAGAAGAGGGGTCGGGACCCTTGGAGAGAGGTTTATCTCTGCAATATATACTACAAATTTGGAAGATGGTTTGCAGAAGTATGTGAGAAGATAGAAAATACAAAGGAAGGTGGAATCTGAGTAGAAGATTTTGTAGAATAATTGTGGCATATTATGAGGAATGGATGGACATGAAGAGGAGTTGATTTTGGTGGATTGTCCAGAGAATTCTGGACAAATATCTAAAGCAACCTATAAACAATTAGTCAATCAACTTTTAGTGGATGTTTTGTGACCCTAGTTCAAGCATATACAAAGTGTTATAAGGATGATAAGAGGAATAGTTAAGATTTGTTCATAGATTGGACAACAAAGAAATTGGTACACAAAAATAGTGATTTTGAGAGGACTCAAATCACTATTAGGTGGGCACTGGATCAGTAAAGTAATTGACCATGGTTGGGAAAATTAATGGTATTCCAAGTACAGTTGGAGGGTTTTTAGGTGACTATCAAAGAAGAGCCCCAAGTCTTGTGCTTGTGAAGGAAAACAAGACTGGTATAAGGGTAGGTGTATTGGGCCTAACGACGTGTAAAATTTGAAGGACTAAGGAGTTCGAAATGAATAGATCAATCATAAAGAAAAGGCTTGTCTAGCCCTAATGCACAAGGAGTGAACCCTTAATATAAATATTGTGTTTGTTAAACAAACTCAATTGTGTCAATGTAGAATACTATACATAAGAGAAAATAAAATGATATTATCCACATCAGTGCTTGAAATAACCTCAAATTAGCCATGGGTAGTGAGCCAAAGGGTGAATGTGGGGCACTATTAAAGTTACATCATGTTTAAATTCCTTTTACATTGTGAGGTTGTTCTCCAATAGGGTTGAAGCATTATCACAAGGAAGCATGGCACAGTTTTGTTGGGGAGCGATTAAAGTTGTAACACAATTCAAGTGATTTACACCTCAAATATAAATGACATCATTATATGTTTGTGTCAGGTTGTTAGAGAGGTTATTTATAGACAATACATTCAATGTAATTGGAATTCATCTTTTTAGGGCCTCAACTGTAACATGGATTTGTATCAGGAACACTTCATGCAAATGAAAGGGGGCCTTTTTATTTAACCACATACACTCAAGAGTATCAGATGATGTCCTTCATATCTCCCTTGGTGCGTTCAAAGTGGGTTTACATTCGCATCGATTTGAAATGAATCATAATGACCTTCCTCTTCTTAATAACATCTACTAGCATTTCCATTTGTAGATGCCCCCATTTATTATGAGATTCAAGGGATTTTC
The DNA here is from genome assembly GCA_034641835.2 of Pinus albicaulis. Classification (NCBI taxonomy): domain Eukaryota; kingdom Viridiplantae; phylum Streptophyta; class Pinopsida; order Pinales; family Pinaceae; genus Pinus; species Pinus albicaulis. The sequence continues at coordinate 255,277,989 of CM076584.1, read as the reverse complement.
TATTGTCTTTATCAACATTTGGACGAGTCGTTACCTACATTCTTTAAATACATGTATAGAACTTTTTATGAGGGAGGTACTTGGATTTAGATCTTTATATAAGGCC